>JASAMV010006836.1:0-13544 GCA_030248065.1 Rhynchonema sp. JSB1_4
CCCACCTGATTACCGGCTGCACTTTTTCAAACAACAGCTTCGACCGACACAATTCCAACATGGCGCACAACACCAATGGCGCACGCTGATTGGCTGGATTGTCCAGATGCCGTAGTCGCACAGCCAATGAGTGCAGCAGGTAGTCGGCATTGGTGAGCAGAAATAGGGATACATTGGATATTTGAGGTGTGATTGCATCTTGTTGATCAACTGGCGTCCATTCCGCAATCTGAAACAAAAACAGGAGGACATTATGTTTGAAAGTGTGCAATTTCCACCTAAAAACGCATATCTTCATGAAAAAGAGAAACTTCATGTCGAATTTGAGCCAAAAATGTTCCACGTATTGCTTTTCAAAACGCACAAGATCGCTAGGGATGATAATCTAGCACGTTCTAAACTAAAAAAGGAGTGATACTAAAAAACAAAAAAAACAAATAGTTCTGCGTTAAAATCAAATCAAATAAAAAACGCTAAACCAACCATCGACAAGCTGATGAGTGCATTGTCCCTGACTATCCAATGTGAGCTGCATGTGCAATACAATAGGATGTACAGGGCACGTTGCAGATGTTGGTTGTGGAACGATGTCGGTGCAAGCTGGGCACAAGTGCTGATACCTGAAGAATAACCGTAATTTGAATGCCTTCATGAACCGGGAATACCAACTTGATTTGTCGTGTTCTCAACAAAGTGCTGTCGGCATGGTTTCTTCCGATTTTCAGAATTTTTTTGCAACGCGCAGATTATTCTTGTTTTACCGAAACTATTCCTATTCATGCCAAGAACCATTTAAAGATGAGTGAACGACATCTGCCGATCTGTCGCTGATATCCTAAACTTCATTTCTGTTGAGTGAGAGAGAGAATCATAATTCTGTGACGGAAACGCCAAATTTCGATCATGCTCGTCACGCCATGATGGCATAATGGCCCTGTGGTAACGTCACGTCATAGAGGTGACAGATGACTGCACGGTTGCGTTGTGTTGAGTGTAGACTTATCCCAAACTTCATGCTCGCAGCAACCTCGAAAAAATTTAAAACACATCCGCCCAACCAACCGATCAACAACTGCACGCCAAGCACCACCTCGTCGCTGACCATCGACCGTTGATCATCGATTTTATGATCGCCAATCGATATTCGATCCAGATGCAATTCAATCAATCGATCGACGAAACAATCCAGCACTTGATCGGTCATCAAATCGTGGCCGTGGTGACCGCTGATGACATCTGGTGCGACGGACAATAAGATGTTTCGCGCAAATCATAAACGGCAACAGACAGACGCAAATGTGCTTAGCAACGAGTGCATTTGTGAAAAAAAACCGTAAATAATAAAACACTCAAATCAACCATCGTTGCGACTGGTGCAGGCGTGTGCCGCAGCGAGCACATGGGTGTCAGTGAGTAGCTGCTGCAGCACACCATTGACGACGTAGACAACAGCCGACTGCATGCAAGGCACATTCGTGTAGAGCGCGAATTGTTCAAGCAAGTGGTCGAATAGGATCTGTAATTTCATATGTTTCAGTTCATCCATCTGATTGTGAAACCGCCCGCTCAGTGGCAGATAGTTTGGCAGAGCTAACATCGGAGGTGATTCGAAAACAGTCCGAAACAAATCCGAATAAGCAACGAATGTATTGTATAATATTACCTGGGTGTCGCTGTGCACCACCAGCTCTCTGAACACGGCACACAGAACGTTGTCATTCGCCAGGAAGCATTGATTGACTTGCGGTCGGTCTGCAGATCATCAAAACAATCAAACACACACTCCTGAGAGAGCACAAAACACGATGATCGGCTTGCTAGGGGTCTGTGCAGTGAAACTGTTGTCAAGGTAGGTTCATGTTGTCGAAATTTAGCGCCGAAATTTCTTAGGCTTTTATAGCACAAAGGTTAACCAGAGTTAAGAGATCAATAGTGGTTTATATAGCAAGCGTGAAACATAAGCTGTGTGTGCCCTCACACGGCTTCTATTCGTTTATCATCAAATTTCAGTCACTGACTAGCTATGTTTCACGCGTACTACATAAAAACGGCAGCCGCCCTGAGCGGAACTACAGCTCCTTCGCATCCAAAAAACGATCGAAACCGAATAAAATTGATCTCAAAACGAAACCTCAAAGCGAGAGTGCTCTTCATGAACTTTTCTGCCTATTGCTTCAAAAAGAACCCGAACCAATATGAGAAGAAAGCATGAACACACACAGTGCTAGTGCTGTGGCTACCTCTGAGGGGGAAATGCTGCACCTTCCATCTGACAGTTTTGTGGGAAAGACTGGTTCCCGTCAAAAATGCCGAAAACAAAAAATTCCGGTGTCGGTGTTTTTTCGGCGTTTTCGACGGTCGCGGACCCAGCTTGGGAGGGAGCCGGGAAGGGGAGTTTTTGAGGTGGAGGTACTGCAGCAGCACACAGCACACTACTTTCGTTGGAAGTGCATTCGGGAGAGATGCTGTACCGGACGCGGGGCGATATACTGCACCAGCGATGGGGAGATACTATACCTTTTGGTCCTACCACCACCCCCCCAGTGTAGTTCGTGGTCCGGCGGGGAAATTGGTACCTCCCTACTTTTTCAGAGGGCAAATTAGTGTACCTCTCTGAGGGAAGGGGGGGGAGGAAGACCCAAATTCAGGAAAAAGTCACTTTCTGAGGTAGAAAATTTGACCTATTTTTGCCCTTTTTTGGAAAAAATTCTTCATAAAAAGGGTCTTTTGGCGACCTTTGACAACATTGACCTAAAAATCACACATTTTACGCCCAAAATGCGAAGTGTGGGCCAAAAAATGCCTATTTTAGGCAAAAATTGGGGAAATTAGTGTACCCGGTGACGAAATTAGTGTACTAGTGTACCTTGGTCGGGGAAATTAGTGAACCTTAGGGGGACCCCCTTCCCCAAGGACTAGAAAATGGAGCCACAGCAGTGCACAGAACTCACCAATCACACAATGTTGATCGCTTTCCATCCAATCCTGTGAAACATTCGACACAATCGGAGCCGACTTGGCATCGAACTGTACACATTGCACCAGCGCGTCACACAAGCGCGTCAGAGTGACCGGATTCCCACAGAATCGCCTTGAAACATCAGGAAACGACAACAGAGTGCACAATTGACCGATGGTTTGTTGCGTGCGCAGCTCGCTCGTGTTGTGTTGACGCACCAATTGAGGCAAACGACCAGACAGGTTGTAGAGGGCTGAAATCAGATTCGTGCTGGTTTGAAAGTGCGAAACTTGAATGATGGTCGGTTCGGTTTGTTTGGATATGGTTTTCCCTATGAAATGTGCTTCGTCAATCAATCGGTGCGAAAGAATTTTGCAGCAAGACTGTGCTGGACCTTGCTAGCCATTTGGTGAATTGCAGTTGTCCGACTAGGAACCTGCATTGTTGTCACGCTTATTCGTGTGCACCAGAATTGAACTGAAGCTAAACTGTGCCCTATAGCGCGCGCCATGCAGAGGAAACGACAGGGACAAACAAAGGTGACAAACACCACACATCAGAATCGAGCTTTGCCAATGTCTAACTTTGACTTAGACTGTCCACAGTGGCCAGTTTAACATCTCCATCCCGTGCCACCAGCATCTTCTCTATAGCACGACGTGCTCTTGTCTTCACATCATCAAACTCAGCGTCTGAGCCGAGCGCGGTCAAAGTGTCCAACAGGATGGATCGCCCAGACTCCAACGAGCACCAGCAGTTTGATAGTAACGTTTCACCAAACTCGGCTAGCTTCAGTCGCACGTCAGTGTTGGAATGCGATAACAGCGTGCGCGTCAGATGGCTCAGAACCTGGAAATTGATTGAATTTTTATTGTATTTTGCATAAAAACAGGATTTTGGCTAAAGATTACCTGTGTGACGTTTGCAGTTGTGGTCGTGAACCAATAGCGATTTCGGGTTTGTCCGATGACGAGATTATTTCCCTCATCCGGGCCTGTTTCACAGTCCATGGCTGCAATATACATAGATAAAACTACTGCTTCAAAGGGTTCAAACTTATTTGAATTTCTCGTACTTTTAGCATCGCTCGCTTTCATGAAATCTCGATCATTCAATGCTCGCGAAGTCGTCGCACCCAAAATTCGCAAACAATCACAAACAACTGTGGCATTCAATTCTGGACCACCGCTTGCTTTTGTGACCATTTGTGTGAGGCCCAGAGTGACACCTGGATACACCGCTGCCAACTGCCCAATATCAACGGAATGGGCCTGAAAATATATAAAAATATATTTTGATTTGGTTTCCTATCCGACCTGGTGATCAATGCTTGAGAATTATTTGACTTCGTCAGCTCTTCCGTTTTTTTGCACAGGAAAAGAAAAAGACGTTTTCAGCGGTTGAGACAAAACATTTTCCACACACCAACTTAATGCTTACATAGTTTTTTTAGACACTTTTTAGGTGCAATTTGCACCTAAAAAATCAGAATTGCACCTAAAAATTCAGGGTTAGGTGCAAGGTTGCACCTAAAATTTTGGGCCCTTATTTGCTTAATTTAGCATTTATACAGCATCTTTTAAGGTTGGAAAGCTTAGAAACAAAAAAGGCGGGGCGGGGCTTATTTCCCCAAAAATCCATCCAAGAAAAGGATTTAGACAAAAAAAATATTGATCTGATTGATTGATTTCGTACACAGTTAGTACCTGGTGTGCTGGTGATAAGATTCAAAACAAATACATGCTGTACTAGGATCAGTGTAGTTCCTGGTCCGGCGAGGCGGTTAGTGAACCTACCCACTTTGTCGGTGCGGCGGTTAGTGTACCTCCCTGTGGGGGGAAGGAGGGGGGGGGGAGACCAAAATTCAGGAAAAAGTCCTTTGAGGTGAAAAATTTGACCTATTTTTGCCCTTTTTTGGAAAAAATTCTCCATAAATAGGGTATTTTGGCGACTTTTGACAACATTGACCTGCAAATTACCCATTTTAGGCCTAAAATGCCCATCTTGGGCTAAAAATGCTTATTTTAGGCAAAAATTGCTGCGGTTAGTCGTTAGTGTACCTGGTGCGGCGGTTAGTGTACTAGTGTACCTTGGTCGCGGCGGTTAGTGTACCTTAGGAGGGGACCCCTCCCCCCAGGAACTACACTGACTAGAACAGAGCAGAGCATGACAACAGTATTAGATACCCACACAGTAAATGAACAGCGAAAGTAATTGATTCGTACGTGACCCCCAATAATGTGGATATGGTGACATGAAAATTTTACTGTTTCGTTTTCTTCTCAATCGGTTCTCAATAATGAAACTAGTACAAAATGTGCTACAAAATGTTGAACTTTCCCTGAAAAGTTTGCTTTTGCTAAAGGAAAAGGCATTCATTGCGTTACAACTTTATTGAACTTCTAAAAGCACGCAAATAGCATTGAACACACAACCTGGCAAAAAAGCCTAAAATTGGCGTTTTTTGTCCAAAATAGGGGTTGCACCTACTTTGGCCAGCTTGCACCTAAAAATTGGCGGGTTGCACCTAAGTTGCACCTAGTGAATTTTGAAAAAAAACCCTGATGCAACATCATACCAAGAACAACATCAGCAACCTGTTCAAAACTGTTCATAAAAAACAAATATCGCCCAGCGCAACAACCAGTTCGCGATTACGATTCCATACCTTGTTGGTCTCATTGCCATTCACTCCCAGCAGCAATATAGCGATGATACGAACGCATTCGGTGGCAAGCTCGGTCGAAGGATTCTTCTTCAAAATTTGCAAGCATCTATAGAGATGGTGAACGGGGAACTTTTGCGGATTGTACAGATCGGTCAAGAACTCGGTGGCATTTTCGCCTGAAAAGTAGAAAAACTCGTCAGCATCTTTGACATTTTGATAAAGATAAAATAAATAAATCTAATTTCAAACAACACGATTATCCCAACCTGAGCAAGATAATGTGAGCATTTTCAGCACCGAACGCGTGAGCACAACTCGATCGTGAAGCGAACACTTTTCATCATCGGAGCAATTCAACAATCTCGTGCCAACATCGTCGTAGGCAGCAAAATCCACAGTGATGTGGTAGTCGCTCTGCCATTCCGTTAAATCTGAAATTGAGGGAACGTAACAAAACAAGAAGACAGTCATAAAGGAAGAGAGGGGACAGGGAGACGTGCACAGGTGACCATTGGGAATCAGATCGGCCGCAATGTGGCTGCCAGACCGGGCTGCGTTCTTGAACTGGACCGTTATTCCCAGCCCGACATTGAGTTTGAGAAAAACCGCTTGAGCCGGAGCCAACGCTGCACGCATTTGACGTTAATTCAACATGTCAGTTCATTCTAGTTTACTTACTGATTGTGCTCTCTCAACTCTTTTCACTTTGACAAGAGCCCAACAAGCAGAGTTTGTTCGGAAATAAAAGGAAAAAAATTCGTTTTGTTTCTTTTTCCGAGGAAAAATGGGACTAAAAAAGACAAACATTGGTCGGAATGACCAACCACGAAAAACCAAACTTCCAGTTCGAGGAAGAAAATGGAAAACGCAAAGGAAAAATGAACTTTCGGAACAAAGGTTTCAACATATGAAAAGAGGCGAAGCGAAAAGCTTCCCCGAGTCACAAAAAACGATTTTTTGCGTTAAAGTGCCTCAATTCCACGCAAAACGTATGCTGGGGGCCTCGTTTGATACACTTTTTGCTTGGAAACAATCAAACAAAGCAAACAAAAATGCGTTTTGGTCAAAATGGCCGCTTTCGCAGAAGCAAGGGTGCTGTGAAAATGAATATTTTTCCGTTTTTTTTTGTTCCTGGCAGAAAAAAAGAGGGAAAATTTCTCCCGACTACCATTACCAATAAGAACAAAAAGTCCAAGCCCAAGTCCAACCACAACCAGCCTCACCCTCCCTCAGCCAGTGGTGTAACTACCTACCCAGGCGGGGCGGCAACCTACTGTACCACCAAAAATGTGGGGCCGGGCGGCAACCTACCTGCTGTACCGGCCGAGCTAGGGGGGGAACAAAAATTTTTAGGTCTAAAAATTGATGAAAATGTACTGTAAAACGCTAATTTCGCGCGTAGCGCGCGATTTTTCGCCTATTTGGAGTGAAAAAAAGATTTTATACCATTTTGAGCCAAAAATCACAACTTACTGTACTAGCCGACCGGCGGCGACCTACCTGCTGCTGTACCAGCATGGAGCATCAACCTACCTACCTACTGTACCTAGGGGGGCCCCTCCCCCCCCCAGCTATGTAGGCAGTGTTGGAGGTACTCTGGAGGGGGGATACCTACTGTACCGCGCTCGGAGGGGGGATACCTACTGTACCAGAGTCGATGGCCGGGGGGGGGGCTCTATACCTAGGGGGGGGTAGGTTTTTGGGTGAAAATTTTTGATGTGTTTATTATTATGTGTGGAATCGTGTGAAAACGTAGTATTTGCGCGCGTACCGCGCGAATTTCGGGTAATTTGAGGTAAAAACCACTGATTTTACACTAATTTTGGCCATTTTGGTCAAAAATTGGCACTTTTGGGGCAAAATCGGGGGGGGGGGATACCTACTGTACCGGGGTGAAAATCGGGGGGGATACATACTGTACCATGCCAAACATCGGGGGGATACCTACTGTACCAGGCGAGGCAGTGTAGTTCCTGGGGGGGGGAGGGGAGGGGGTCCCCCCTAAGGTACACTAACCGCCGCGACCAAGGTACACTAGTACACTAACCGCCGCGCCAGGTACACTAACCGCCTCAATTTTTGGCTAAAATAGGCAATTTTAGGCCTAAAATCGGCATTTTTAGGCCTAAAATGGGTAATTTTTTAGGTCAATGTTGTCAAAAGTCGCCAAAATACCCTTTTTATGGAGAATTCTTTCCAAAAAGGGCCAAAAATCGGTCAAATTTTCTACCTCAAAAAGTGACTTTTTCCTGAATTTGGGTCTTCCCCCCCCCCTTCCCCCCCAGGGAGGTACACTAAACGCCGCACGAAAAAAAGGGGTAGGTACACTAACCGCCGCGCCGGACCAGGAACTACACTGAGGCGAGGGGGATACCTACTGTACTGGGGGGGCTACCCCCCAAACCCCCCCCCCACCTCCAACACTGTATGTAGGTACACCAGTGCCGTCAGTCAAGGCCAGTGAAAATTGCTATGCTAACATTTAGCCACAGCCACAGCAATGTCGTGTGATTGATTTTTTCGCAACAGCAATCTCAATGGATAAATCACGGCCGGCGTCACCGTTGAAATGTCGTTGGGATCGAAATCGTTCATGCACTGGTCGGCCTTCTTCAAGTTTTCCAGACATTTTGGCAGCGATTCGCAATTTTGAAGCAACGATACGAAGTTTGAGTGAAGTTGAGCAAATGGGTTGTTGATCTCCATGTTAACCGGGATGTTTGATGGACTGTGGAAGATTCCTTTTGCGAACTAAATCAGCAAAAAGTAAAATTATCACCAAGCAAAAACAAAGAAATTTTTTTATTTTTTCGTTTCGATTCGACGAAGGCAGGCAGCTTCATGTTTGAGGCCGTTCATTGTGGTGCAACGACGGGATGCCTGATTCTAAAGTGAAGCGCCTCCTTAGCCGGACTTTTTCACGGAGCACAATTTTTTGGCCTTTCCCCTTGTCTGCTCCACGGCTGCTTTCCTGAGTGCAACACAACATGCCATGGAAGCCCAAAGTTCCGCGTTTTTTACCTTTTTTTCTTGATAAAATACGGTAGGAGTTATCTTGACTTTCAGGCTCATTCCATTTCATTTGCACTTCGATTTTGTTCTTTGAGTTCGTGCTCTTGTCTGGTATTGAGAAGCAATCGAAACAGAATTGTTGACTTTCTCAACACACAGAAAGTTTCACGAAACTATTGTTGATATTTTGTGTTGTTGACTGTTTTTTTTTAAAACCCAAACCAATATTCAGAAACCAGCAATAAATACATATAGCATGGCAGAGTCGTCTGATGACCGCATTTCGGTGTTGTTCGTTTGTCTCGGCAATATTTGTCGGTCTCCGATGGCCGAGGCGATTTTCATTGACACCATCCGAAAGAGGAACTTGGAACAGAAGGTGAGGAGGAAGTGAAAGAAATTTCTTGAGATCTTGATTTGCACAGAAAGAAATATCCGTTGTTTGCGCAGTTTGTGGTTGATAGCGGCGCAATCATTGACTTTCACGTCGGCAAGACTGGTCCGGAGAAGCGCGCAGATGCCACGCTGAAAAAGCACGGCATCAAAGATTTCAAGCACAAAGTGCGACAGGTAAACACTGACAGCAACCCATTTTATAGTGTTGGAGAAAGCTTTGACAACGTGACAAACACATAAAGTTTAGGTTTCGTCCGGTGACCTGAAGAAATTCGACTGGGTGTTCGGCATGGACGATGAAAATATGTCGTTGGTCTACCCTGGAATTTCATAGTTTGCCTTGCCAGATCAGACTATCTTTGAAGCCAGTGCCCTTTCGAAACGAATTGTCTTCACAAGCTTTGATGTTGTCCCTGAATCAGCAAGGCGAACTACTGAAGTAATTATTCATCCAAATCAACATTTGACAAACCGATCAACGCGTAAAGCCAAACGTTCAACGTTTCTCTCCACAGCGATCTCAACGATTTAGCGTCGAGGGCCGGCTCGGGTCGGAAATCAAAGATTGCTCTTCTTGGTGACTACGATCCGCAGGGTGTCCGAATTATTATCGATCCTTACTACGTATGTGTGCCGGCTTTGGGTGATATTTTCGAAACGGTGTCAAGATCAGTTGCGTGTAAAGGTCGGTGGAAAGCTCGGTCGACAGCTCAGTGTGATAGACCTCGGTGTAAACTTAAAACATTCCACGTTAATAACAGGCAATGTTTCACGTTTACACCGAGCTACACCGACCGAGCTTTCGACCGAACTTTACACCGACCTTTACGCCCAACTGACCTTTACACCGTTTCGAAAATTCCACCCATTCAATTCGAGTCTTGAAAATAATTACAAAACCAAAGTTCTTATTTTCAGTACGATGGTCACGAAATGTTTGAGAAAGTGTATGAACAATGCGTGCGTGCATGCGAGGGATTCATTGACCATTTGAAACTATGATTCATTCCTTTGTGGTTTTTTTGAGGTTGTGTGATTCTGGAATCTGGATTCTGATATTTTGTAGTTTTTCGTATTTTTATGGCTTGGCTTGGTACAGCATAAAAATCAGACAACATGTCTTATCTGGTCCTTGTGTGAATGTTAGTTTCTTTTGAATTAAACCAGTGAGTACGCACAATGCCGCGAAAGTGGAGCCAATTGTCTGCAGAATTGGACTTGGAGGTCAAGTACCTTAGATGCGCGTGATGAGATGTTGCATCTGCATGCGTCTGTGCTGACTCATGTTGTTACCGCTAGTGCAAATAAACTGATTGTGTGTGCATTGTTTCTGGTCCGGAGCATGCGTCTGGCTTAAAAACATCAATCTGACTTCCACTTTCGTGAACCAGCATGTTTGTGCTCCAACTCCTTTTTGCTCAATTGCTGGCGCAAGCACTCGCGAAATGTGGTTCCAATGAACTGCCGCACTCACTATGGGTCACACCCAATAAACTTGCGCTTCACTGTGCACCCTTTCTGTGTCCTGTAAGCGTAACAGCTGACGTTTCAACTTGTCGCCACGATCAAACTGGTTGTCATGGAAAACGAGAATTTGTTGCCGCGGTCAGAAGAGAGCCGAATAGTAAAAGGTTCGTGAGTGCCGGTTTATGAACGAGTACTGTGTCTCATGCCAGTGCACCAGAGCGATTTGTTCAATTTGGTGTTTCCTCGGGACTCGGTTCCAACTCGGTAATCGGTCAAACAATTTCGCTCTGGTTGCCAGTCAGATTTGTCTATACTTTCAAGAGTCGTGAAATACCTGCATAACTTATGGAAAAATCATGCGGACGAGACCGAACTAATCATCATCGACTTTCCTGTGCGTACAACCACCCATTTCCAACTTCCGCACATTTGCAGCTATCGTTACACGTGCTGTGCGCTGTCGGCTAATGCCAAAAGGCGTTACATCCGAACACAGTTTGTGCGCGACGGTCAGAAGTTTATGTTGTCGAGAATATCGACCAACGCGAAAAACGAACCGGAAGGACGTGCATATTTTGAGTTCGTCGGCAACATTCGCAGATTAAGGCGGGTTACTGTAGCGCTGTTGTTGTCAGCATACGGTATCTTCTTCCATTCCTTACGCAATCCGCGATGACATTTCTGTGTGTTTTATGGGCCGTTTTATTTTCAGAAACGGCGCGCGCGTGAGCTCGTATTACGTCGAGTGTCCGGTGCCGCTAGGTGAAGCATTACAACAACATGGTTAGTAAATAATTGCTATAATTGTGTCATTTACAGCATTATGTGCACGATACTTGGAATGAAGCATCAAGCAGTCACTTTGTAGAGTCCCGACGGTATTTCGATGAATCGGTCCATGATGGTGATTACTACGAGATTGAAGATGAGAATTTTGATCTGGCCGATGATTACGATTATGCACTGTTTGTCGAGTTGGTTGATGTTTCACGCACTGGATTAAGATTCACTCAGCGCCGATCAATCAAAGTCTCCGTGTGCAAAACAACATTGAATTTTAGTTTTCTCAAGCGAAGGAACAACTGGTTGCAACGAAAATCGCGAATAAGAAACACAGATCGAGCCAGCCAGCTAAACGCGAACAAAATGTGGAAACTGTTCAATTCGCGGAGTAATGCTCGGTGATTTATGAAATAGAATTCAAAATATTTTATCAATTAATATTTGATAAAAATTGAGCTTCAATCTTTTTTGTTTTCAGCGGCCAACATTTCTATCGCGATCGTTATCCGCCGAATCGTCGAGCACGATTCCTTCGTTTCATGCAAAGTCTCGACACAAATAGTGAAACATCAGCCAGTCAGCAGCAACAGCAGACGAGAATTCCGCCTCTTGACTGGGAAGCGGCTTTAAGAGCGCCTTCCGTGAAACATCAGCGAGGCAGACATGCACATGTAATGGAGCTGGATAACGGCATGATACCGGGTGCGATGAACCCATCAACAAGGCAGAATAATATGGCAAGCTGGTAAGCACCAAATTCAAAACTTTGGTTTCCAAGGAGCACTAGTCGGGATCCGTGCCTACGGCCCGGCTACAGCGCCGCGCCCGTGCCGTGCCCCCCCCCCCCCCCGAAGACCCGTTAGCATGCCCAAAGCTACCCGTGAAAATTGACCCGTCCGCCCTTCCGAGGGAGGGGGCCACATACATATACATACACACATACGTCTTCGTGTTTTAGTAGTATAGATTAAACATCCAGACAACGCGATCCGAATTTTTGTGCAGGGCTGCAAGACAACAACACTGGAATCAGCCAAATAATATGATTCACAATGGCTACAATGTGCCTGCTCAACCGCCACCTTATAATCCTAACTATCCGTTTGCCGTCTACACTTACAAGTTTGGAGTTTCATTCTCAATTGTTTTTGCCCACGTGTCAAAAAATGCGCTTCAGCTGGTCAGCAAGTTTTTCAGAGCTTCCCAGAACTCTCCATCGTACTTCGCCACATGGCAAAAGGCGGCCTGTTTCAGCAGCGACACCACGGTATACGGGATTATGGGGAAACTCATTGATTTCAAAGCTTTGACCATTGACACCAAAACCGGGGCCTCGATCGATGCAGCAAGCATTTTTCGTTGACAAATATTCTCGAAGCAAAAATTTTCGCACAGGTGATCACCCCAACGGGCACGATTCATATGAACCAAGTCCAAGTCGGTGACCAGGTACTGACAATCGATCCAATCCAAAATCGGCCGTATTTCACGCGAATTCACTCGATTCTGCATCGAAAACCGAATGAAACGGCGATTTTTGTCAACATTTCCACGTTGGATGGCAGAGAATTACACTTGACACCGAAACATCTGCTTTATGTCAGGGACAGCTGTGACAGACAAAGTAACGCGACTGTTATGAGAGCTGTGTTCGCTCATGAAGTCAAGGTTGGTTTCTATCCACCAAAGATTTGTCACATGAATAGCGTGAACTTTTTATGCATTTTTTCTGATTTCTCGGCAGTGTGCGTTTTGGATGCACAATTCGACCTACATATGAATTGGCAGACTGTCGGTGCATCAGGTCATCGTCGATGCGAATACACCACATGGTCGTGTGACCGCCCCAGAAAAGACACATCATGTTCAACTTTGCTTTCGTTGCACTATCATCGCAAAATGTGCATATTTTTATGTCAGATCTTTTTGCGTTGTACGTGTTGATGTTTCACAACCCCTTGCTTTTGTAGCCCAACATGTGCGTTCGTGTGCTCCATGCGAACCTGTCTACTACGCTGTCTCTGGTACATGAAACATCACTGATCACGCTTCGTGGCATCTACGCTCCGTACACCGACGCTGGCTCACTGCTGGCCAATGGAATATACACTTCGTGCCACAGCGGAATAAAGAACGAAGCGCTCGCTAATCTTTGGCTGAGACTAGTTGATCACGTGACAAACTCAAATTCGATTTTGGAATTTGTGTATAGAAACGTTTATGACGATCATATTTCTTCTGAAGTAGCCGCTGCTGACG
>JASAMV010006837.1:0-12814 GCA_030248065.1 Rhynchonema sp. JSB1_4
CTTACATTTTGTTCCTCCGCCAGGCTCTTGTTCTCTTTCTTTCCGTTTTTCGGGTTTTCAGAGTTGTTCGTGTCTGCGCGTTAGCGCCCGTTGCGCTTTGTGTTCAACTGCTAATCGTTCATTCATCATTTAATTTGCGTAAAACTAACAATGTGACGTCGCCGCGGAGTTACTTCGTTCAAGTGAAAAAGGGCAAATCCAGCTGTCGGCTTGTCCAGCTCCCTATTTCGGAATATCGATAATATCATCGTTTATATATATTATTTCACCGTTATTTCGTGCGTGAGTGCGGAGTTCCGGAACCGCATACGAGTCGCTGGTTCACACATCACAGCAGAAACGGCAATCACCTTCACACCGTTTCGAAAATTCCACCCTATGTCACAAAATCCGAAGGCCCTAACCAAGCCAAAACGGCCAAAGTAGGTGTTTCGCCCATCGGGATTCCTGGTATTGATAATTTGTTGAAAAAATACTGTTTTTTTTTCGAAGAAACCCGTTGTTTTAAATATAGATTACTGACACACTGGGCACCTTACCTTACCTTAACCCAATCGCGCTCGTCCAGGGCCACCATAGATAAACCATGCCCACGAACTATATGTAATTGGAGCCCTAAGGTGACCACACCCTGCGCTGCACCCAATAGATATCTGAATTCATAGAAAAGAAGATGGAGAAGAAAAAACTGAAATTTCAGCTCTTTTCAAATGGGCTGCACCTGTTGGACAAGGTAATTCCGCGAATTTTTCCTCCCGGATCTGTGGGGACCTCTTATGTTTCACCGAACCTCAAAGTTCCGGTTGGAGCATTTGGGGTTTATGGCGGTGCATCACTGACGTATATATTAAAGCTAGGGGCGCCATTGCATCATGAACCGAAACTTCACTCACAGATCTACCAACACTTCAGTCACAGATCTGAAAAACCCACAAAGCTAAACCAATCCACTTAAACAGCTGGAAACGTCTTGCAATCACAAGCGTTTACTCACTTAATTTTAGTCGCACCCCGAAAAAACAAGGCACAATTCGCAGAACACGTTGACAATTTATCGTTTGAACAAGAGTTTTTCTGAAAGGCTGTGTCTGACAACTCAGTGCAGAGTGTCACCGTATGAGTGGTCGTTGGACTTGGCAAAAGTTTGTTGATCAATCTGTTACCAAGCAAAGCATTGAAACGATGCGCTGGAGAAAAACGAGTTTGCTTATCATAAATTTGAACGGGAGCAGCTGGAGCCACTCCCATGCGTCAACCGGGTTGGCGGTTGTTGAAATCATAACAACACGTTTTAGTATGCCATAGACTTGCCGATAAACTGTGTGTTCGTGCTGCAGAAAAACAGGTGCATTTTTCAAAAACAGCAACGGGAAGAAACGGTGGTCAGTACCATTATTACAGTGGTCAAACTCAAGCGGTCAAATCACTTCGTCAAGTCACAGCAATCCCAAATGAGAGCGATAGACCTGGCGTTCGGGGTGAGTTGACGACTCCATACATACAATGTGAGTTGACGAAGTGATTTGACCACTTGAGTTGACCACTATAAGCCAAGAAACGACAATAAAATGGCATTCGTGTGGAAAGCAATTGCCGCGGGTTGGTATGATCTAGTTTTGTGATGTGACTGAATCATCATTACTCAATCACTGAAAGTTATAATTTGTAGCCGCGCTGACACTGTGCGCTGTTGTTATCGATGGGCAGTGTGCCGTGGTGCAGACTGCAACAAAGGCACAGGGTGAGCTGCGAAGAAATGAGCCTGCTTTGCACGAAGCATAACATATTTTGCGACTCAATAATAATTTGCATCGTGTAGTATATTTCTCAGATTCTTTCTGCAAAAAGATCGACATTCTGTTCATGATAGACAGTTCCGAGTCGATCACGCGCGGGCACTATGAGGCGGTATGTTTGAGAATTTTTTTATGTACCTACATATACCGCGGTTTTTCATATAAAGAACGCAGTCCCCTATTCTAAAAAAAGTGTAAAATAGGCTGTTTTCTTTCAAACATGTTATTCGGAAACATGTGACCGAATAGAGCCCTCGGAGGGCTGTACTTGAGGGCGGCTGTCTATGGAAAACTCCTGTATACGGTCTTAGGGTGATATTCACGAAAGGGTGGAGTGGAGAGTTGGGCGGAAAGTCGGGTGGAAAGTGCAGTGAACTCGGTGGAATAGATACGGTGGCGTTGAAACATTGCACACGTTGTAGCTTGACGTGTGTGTGGGCAAACTGTATTCGTGTGTGGTGAAGAATAAAGGTGGAGTTATATTTGTCCATTTTGGGCGTGTAGACAATGAGGACAAATTTTTCTTTGAATCATTTTTTGTGATAGAGTTGGGGCACTGATTTTCGACCAGCGTAAAAGTTGTTCCCTTGCCCCAAATAAACAACTTTTACGCTGGACGAAAATTGTGCGATAACTCTATCACAAAATATGATTATAACAAAAATTTGTACTCATTGTCTATAAGCCCAAAATGGACAAGTATAACTCCAGCTTAATACACGCGCCTGTCTTGTGAAACCCAGTTTGGTTGGGAGGTGTGGCGTTTCCATCCAACTTTCCACTGAACTTTCCACTCAACTTTTTCCACCGTAAATTCAACTCAACCTTCCACTCAACTCTTCACTCCACCGTTTCGTGAATATCAATCTAAACGTTCATGGTGAATGAATCCAGGTGAAGCAGTTCGCAGCGACATTCGCCGTGCACTTCAACGTTTCGGCGTCAACGGTTCGTTTTGGAATGATCAACTTCAATGACAAGATACGAGAGAAATGGTCGTTCGATCGGTACACCGATTCCGCTAGTCTCACTGCCGCAATACGCAGCATGCAGTACACAGTTGGGACGACAAATGTTGAAATGTAAGCAATGTCTGCCACGATTGGCCTATGGGATAACCGGCCAGGGCCGCCTCTTCAGTTTCATATCAAAAGTGCCGATGGGCATCAAAAATATTGACTATGGGCACTTGACCAAGGTGCCCATGCGCTGTTGCGCCCAGGGTTGGGCAAAAAAAACGACGTTTTTTTTAAAAAAAGTACGCCTGGGTCGTTTTTCGTTTTTTTGCAATCCTGAATTTCCTTGATTTTCCCTGATTTTTCAGGGAAAGTACCCTGATTATCAAGGAAAATCAATTTTTTGTCTCATTTTTTTCAAAAAAAATTTTGACCAATTTTTACTTTGTCGATATACATCGATATACGGAGTTTGACTTTCAATGATGACCCCGGCCAAAGTTGGTCCATGATGCAGGTCTGATATGGGATCTTAACAACTCGCTAGAAAAGGGTTGAAACCAGGGTTGGTCAAAAAACGTTTTTTTTCAAAAAATCGTTTTTTAAAACGCCCAGATGACCAAAATATGCCCTCAAAAAAATTGGAAAACGCTCATGTTAGGAAAAAACGTGGTTAAATGAGGTAATTCTATGTGTCCTGAGGCAAAGTAAACGCATTTCAACCCTTTTTCTAGCGAGTTGTTAAGATCACATATTAGACCGGCATCATGGGAAGAATTTTGGCCGGGGTCATCACTGAAAGTCAAACGCCGTATATCGACGTATCTCGACAAAGAAAAAATTGGTCGAAAATTTTTTGAAAGAAATGGGACAAAATATTGATTTTCCTTGAAAGTCAGGGTACTTTCCCTGAAAAAATCAGGGAAGATCAAGGAAATTCAGGATTTAAGAGAAACGAAAAACGACCCAAGTGTTTTTTTGCCCAACCCTGGTTGAAACCCGTTTATTTTGCCTCAGAACACATAGAATTACTTCATTTAACCACGTTTTCTTCCCAACATGCGCGTTTTCCAACTTTTTTTGTGGGCATATTTTGGTCATCTGGGCGTTTAAAAAAACGTTTTTTAAAAAGAAACCGTTTTCTAAAAAAACGATTGTTTGAAAAAAAATGTTTTTTTGCCCAACCCCGGTTGCGCCACTGCCGGCTCTGCATGAGCTTTTTTGTGGGCGGAAACAAGAGTAGAAAGGTTTCACATGATTTCTGAAATGAAAACCCAACAAAAGTGCGAAATGATTTCATGAGGCGTGGGCCACAATAGCTGAACTTTACAGCGATATTGTACGTACATACCAGCGCAGGAGTTTTTGCAGGGCGTTTATGGGCGCGCTTGAGTTGATGCGTGATGCCCGGCAGCCGAATGCAATCATCTACCTTTCGGATGGCAGGTTCGAGCGCTCTTGTGTGTTCAGTCCCGGGGCACAGGGTCAGGCCCGGCCGATTCAGGCTCGGCTGGAGCCTAAGCCTAAGCTTATAAATGGGTCAAATATGGTGGGCCTGAATTGGCCGGGCCAGAAAAACTGGGCCTGAAAACGTTGGGCCGGAGCTTCCGGGCCTGAAATGTCGCGAAATATTTGCGCATACATTGTGACTTGTGATCAAATCGTGCAATATTCAAGCTTCAAACACAGCCCGCCAACAGCCCGCCAATCGAAAATTTCAAAATACCCAGCTCAATTTGGGCAAATTTCCAAAACCCCCAAAATGAATAATTTCCCATACCAGGCGTCAGGGTCAGGGTTGAAAAAAAATTTCTAAACAAGTTTTTTTAAAAAAAAATAAATTTTTTTAAAGTCTCAGATTCGGGGAAATTTTATAAAAATTTGCCTAAAAACGCGAGTAAAATTCAACTTTAACTGACAAGTCACTTTTGTGACTTGGTTTGTATCACTTATGAAGGGTGTTTACGTCATTTCGGTGCGATCCAACAGTCTGTGCTTGATATGGACCGATAATTGCTGCTCTGTGGTATTGGTCACAATGACTTTATAAGACTGCATCCAAGATTGTTCCTGAATGGTAAAGCACGTCTCGATGCAGATCACAAGCGCCCTATTTATATTTTTTCCAAAACATTTTTGCAGGTATCCCACTCACTGTGTTCAAACAACTCAACAGTGATATCGGAAGAAAAGTTTTGGAAAAAATGTAAATAGGGCGCTTGTGATCTGCATCGAGAGGTGCTTTACCATTCAGGAAAAATCTTGGATGGATTCTTATAAAGTCATTGTGCGACCAATATCGCACAACGGTTCGTGGTCCAATTAGAAAGATTCACTCATAAACCACAATGAATTGGGAATACAAAGCTGCAGAAATTCTTGTCGGGTCGCTGAATCCAGTCGCATGGGGTATGACATCGAAGTACCATGTTGGTATTGGTCGCACAATGACTTTATAAGAATTGGTCTAATTTTTTTCCTGAATCGCAAAGCAGGCTAGTAACGGGGCAATAACGTTGCGTTGCGTGATCACACACAAAGCACGTAGTAAAGAGAATGTTTCAGACCTGCGGCAACGTGGTTGATCTGCTAGATTATTTTCAGCTGAAAATGTTTTGTGAGAATCACAAATAGCACAGTAAAGAGTGACTGAACGTGAAAATCAGGATTGATTTTGATGAATTCTTATATGGTCATTGTGCGACCAATACATTACATGCATACTGTGTCTCATGTATCACGGGAAGGAATAACAACATCATTTGGGGCATCTTATATACTATTGGTCGCACAATGACTGTATGAGTCTACATCCAATTTTTTTCTGAATTGACAAGCCAGAAAATTCAAATTAACATTGCGCGTCACGTGTAATCCCACATAAAGTATGCAGTAAGCGAAATGTTTCAGGGATTAAAAACGTGGTTGACTGGCTGGTTTATTTTCAAATGAAAATGTTTTGTAAGAAATACAAATAGCACATGGTCATTGTGCGACCAATACCAAATACAAGCTCCAAAAGTGATTTTGTGAAGAAAAGTTTTCGACCTTCGGGAAAAAATGATAAAAAAATAACGCACAAAAAGGCCATTTTTTCGGACGTTTTAGTACATTTTGTTCCCCGAAAAATTTTAAAAAACACGTTTTTGTTGAACATTTTTTTCAAAAACCTTTTTTAAAAAATTTTTTTTGCCCAACCCTGGTCGGGTTCGCTCCAAAAATTCGAGTATTTCCCATACCCAAGTTCAGAAAAAGCGATCCAAAAGTTTTTTAAAAGAAAAAAATAGGTCTAAAAGTGTATTTCGCAAGCGATTTCTGACATGTTCAAGCGAAAAATGGTCAGCTTTGTTGTTTCTCGAGATCAAAAATATTCAAGTTTGCGACCAGTGATTTTGGCTTCTTATACACTCGAACATTAAAGCAAGCACCGGATAAGAATCATCTTTCGAATTTAACAAGCACTTTGGCTAAAAACTAATTTTCAAAAAGTGCGCCCAAAAAATCCAAAGTTGAGTACGCCCCTGTCAAAAAGTAATTTCTTGGTGGTACTTGTTTTCCCAAAGTGTAATAATAAATTTCCCACACCCCATACTCCACCCCCTGCCGATTTCCCACAGCCCAGGGGGTATAACTCCACTCGAGCACCCCCCCAGACACCACTGCCACCACTAACCCAGACACGAGGTTGGCGGTGACCCAGTTCCGGTGGCCGATCAGATCCGGGCCGAATACAGCACGCGCGTACTCGCTGTCTATGTACCAGGAATCAATGGAGGATTCAAACCGGGCGATTATAATGAACTAGAGGTATGTATTTGTCGCACAATGACTTTATAAGAATTTGTCATTTTTTTTTCCTGAATCGTAAAGAGGGAAAGTGACGGGGCAATGACGTTGCTTTGCGTGATCGCACACAAAGTATGTAGTAAAAAGAATGTTTCAGACCTGCGGCAACGTGGTTGATCTACTAGATTATTTTCAGCTGAATATGTTTTGTGAGAATCACAAATAGCACAGTGGTGGTTAAGAGTGACTGAACGTGAAGATCAGGATTGATTTGATGAATTCTTATATAGTCATTGTGCGACCATGTATGGTCATATTTTTTCCGGACAGACAAAAAGTATGACTGTAACGAATACAGCAGTTGCATATACTTATATATAAGTATGGATCACTTCCGATAAATAAAGCGGGAAAAGGGAAAAGAAAGAGAAAATAACCGCTGCTAGTCAAAACCTGGTTCAATTTGAAAAAAAAATGGTCAGAGACCCCCTTGACAATGCAGGAGAATAGGGAGACGGATTCTCAGTGTGCGACCAATACCTGCGGCACTGTGCCAATATTCATAGCATGCATGTAAATTTATCATTCTTATTCGCCCAGGGACTCGCCGGCAATCCGAAGTACGTGTTTATTGTCGACAAAATCGAGGACCTCAGCAACTTTCTGTTTCTGGCCTCCTACCTCCCGTGCACATGTGCATAATGAGAGGTCGATGGTGCATGCACTCACATTTCAAGCTTAGCTTCGCACATTTTACTCTAGTGAGTTTCTAATTTCGTTGCCTCATGCATTTTTACAGACGCAGGGAAACTTCCGTTCGAAGTCGGAGCAGGCAACAAGCTTTACACACAGTCAACAAAACCACGCAGCTGACACACACAGCTTGTGTGACTGAAACGTTATTCCAAACGGACACGAGCCAGCTGCGTGGCTTGTTGACTGTTTCTTGAGCATGTTGCCTGCCTGAACTTCGAACGGGAGTTTTCACGCGTCTCTGTAAAAAATGCATGAGGCAGCGAAGTTTGAAACTTACTATAACAAGGATATCGAAGCGAAATGCGTTCCCACATGATCAGGGTTGGGAAAAAAAGAAAAAAATATGTTCAAAACATGCTCTCCACCAATTCGGTCTCTAAAAATTTGGAAAAATACTTTCACTCACTCTTTTATTATTTTTTCATTTTTAATTTTTGTCCTCATTTTTGGTCAAAAACTCTTTTTCGGGTATGTTTCTGCTTGTTTTTATCAAAAAGGGCCTGCGGCGCTTGTACTTTGATTCGGTCCAGTGTTATAGCTTATTTTGCAAAAAATGTGAGAATTATTTTCCTTTCCTTTACTTTTTCACATAATGGTATCCATATGACAAGCCATACTCACACACGATATGTCGCGTTATCGGGCTCACCAAAAAATATTACTTCTCTCAGTATTACCCGTTCGCAAACATACATAATCGCCTGAATTATTCCACTATTCTAAAACATTACTTGCCTGTTAGATTTCAACAATTTTTTACGTTGAGAAGTGAAATTGTTGAGGTCCGGAAAAAAGCGTAATCTTAAAAAATAGTCTGAAATTCAAAAAAGTTAAAGAAATGTTCGATGCTAAAATTTTTTTGTCCAACCCTGCATATGGTACTGAAATTGTGATTTTTTTTTGGTTTGATATTTCGTACAGTAACTGTTTGCTTGTGTTGAAAATCCATCACTTTTTCTGGTCACTAAGCACTTCATCAGTTGCAACGAACAACGATTGTTTGTTACCAATTATAGTCTTTCCGTTTTATAACAGTCCAGAGGCGGTATACAGAAAATGTTTCAACGCCTTGAAAACAGCAGTCGTCGTCGTGGATGATAACCAACAGGTCGACAACGTGGCTCGAAACATGCGTGTTACTTGATGGCTGCTGTTGCGATGAAACATTTGCTGTATACTTTGTTTGGACCGAGAATAAAATGAACGATTATACAAATACAACTGCAAG
The DNA here is from genome assembly GCA_030248065.1 of Rhynchonema sp. JSB1_4. Taxonomy (NCBI): domain Eukaryota; kingdom Metazoa; phylum Nematoda; class Chromadorea; order Monhysterida; family Xyalidae; genus Rhynchonema; species Rhynchonema sp. JSB1_4. The sequence goes on from JASAMV010006837.1 coordinate 8,523, forward strand.
TATTTTCTGAGGTTCGCACAGTCTATTGACAAACTTCACCAGGGATTAATTACGCAGCAATGGGTGAGTTTGCTTGTTGGCAGCAGACTTTGTGGGTCTGTGCATCTGTGATCCTGCGATAAGGTGAAGCCCCGTTTTCTACCGTTTTCTATTGTATGTGTATCATGTGTTTCTGTGCTTACCACTGAATCGCTTATCAGAATCAGAATCCCTACACGCGGGAAAGAATTTAGCCAAACGTTCACTGTTAGCATGATTCTCCTTCTTGAAAAGTTTTACTCGTATTTTGGGTTTGATGGAGCCGCTTTCTGGTGAGCTTGTTGCTTTGTGACGTATACGCATGGAACTTGAACTTAGTAATATTAGGTGATATAATACTTATTGGATGTCACGTTAATTCCGTGCATGTATTACTTTTTATGCATATGTATCGCGCACGCATACTCCATATGCATGTTATGTAATGCTTTGATTAGCTAAACGATAATAATGTCCCGTTTTTGTCGTGCACGATATTAAGGCCCAACTATACTTCCAGGTTCTCTTACGCAACAAAGAACAAAAGAACATCAAGAACTTGATGGAACAAGAACAAGCTAGAACTGAGTTGCGGCTTGTTTTTGTTCTCAACTGTTGCCGCTTGTTGCGTTGTTTAACGAGGGGGAATCATATATCTTTCTACCATGTTCCGGGACGAAACAAACGCTATGAAAGAGAAAAATTCAAATTTTCAAGAAGCCCCCTACTGCCCGAAAATTAGGGAGCGCTGCTGCACGCTTATGTGAAACGTGTGGCGACCAAAAGTACCGTTAGAAAAACAGCAAAAAAATAATAATGTGTGTGGAGCACCGTTCACTAATAATCAGCACTTGGTTGGGAACGATGACGGTCTCCTTTAGGTTAGGGACAGGGCATGAGACTGAGGGTGGCTCAAAAGGCAACGATTTATCGACTTCCATTTGATCTTGCGAACTTATAAAGACTCGCTTGATAAACAAAGAACGTATTTGTCCAAAAAGTTCGGCAACAGTTGGTGTGTTATGCCTCCACCATCTGATGGACGCGATCGGGTTTGTCAATTTGCTGTGTCAGGCAACATAATACGTTATCCGCCCGCCACACATCATATAGTGCACAACACACACGCACAAGCACACACACAATGCGCATAACGCACAGCATAACGTTATCAGCACCGCATTAGCAGCACTCGATTGGTTCTTATAAAGGATTAGCGCGCTTGACAACCGCGGTCCAGTGTTGTGGTGGAAGTGCGTTGAATCGCCAGGCCAAACAAACTGGTCCGCCACTGACTGGATCGAGACCGCCATGGGGTCAGTACACATTTGTCATTTTCTGAACTTTTTTAATTTTTTCTTTCTTTTTCCACTTCAATCACTCTAGTACCAGCAACAAATGTCACAAACAGCACTGAATTGCGCTTGACGAGAGAGAAGATGACCAAAGAACAATCACAAAGTTGAAAAATTTCAACTCTGTCATCTGTTCTCTTGAGAACAGGATTTGGGCGTTTTGTCGTGTTTCGCCACGAACGCGTTTATACTTTTTTTGGCTGTTTCACGTTGCGTGTTCTCAGGCAAGTATAAAGGCACTACGAAACAGGTTGAAGCAAGAACACGAATTTCTTGTTCTTGTTAAGTAAGAGAACGAAGTATAGTTGGGCCGGCCACGAGCTCATAAGACGACTTTTTTAAATCTTGCTTGGCCAGAATTAAAAATGCTCCGGCCACACGTGTTTTTGCAAACAAAAGAAAGAGATTGGGCCGAGGGACACATGATGACAAGTTCCAGCTGGCTGGCCTCAATTTGTTGCGTGGTTGCGCGAACAGCAACGTTGTTCAACACGCAAATGTTTTGGGAGTCAAAGGGGAAGGGAACACCGGCAGGTTGGATTAAATAAAAAAGTAAAATTTTTTGTAAAAAAAATTTTTTTTTAAAAAAAAAGTTGGCCACTTTTTTTATTTTAAAAATTCTGAAAAAGTAAGTCCACTTTTTTTATTATTTTTCCCCTTTTTGTTATTTTCTCACTTTTTTAAGGTAAAAATGTATGTTTTCATGCGTTTTATTGCTCATCATTCTCAAAAATCGCCTGCGGCGCTTATATTTCAGTTTCAAATGGCGTTGTAATGGACTCATACAGTTCCCAGACATCCCAACAATCGCTGCACGATACAGATAGGACACCCCATACCGTATACTGTGCAGTTATTGAGCTATCGACGTAGCTATTGATATTTCGCACTTTGCTCGCCTATTTGCAGTTGTGTGGATTTGTCATTTGTTGCTTTTGTCACACAACATGAGTGTGGTGTAACTCTTTATCTCTCTTCAAATTTACCCCCAAATTCACAAACAGAAGGTTGGTCTTCCCTTTGTCATATATGCCCACAGAGTTACCTTCGGGCAGGTTCTCAAAGTTATGACCAAATGGGCTAGATCGCAGGTGATCGACATAAACATGCAAGTCAGTGGAGAAGTTCTCTTTAGTGTCCCTCAAAACATACCTAAGTAACATGATTTCTGAAATTTCATTTTTCTAGAAACCAATTTTTTGGGGGTCCGGAATAAAAAAAAAGTGATTTAAAAAAAATTTAAAAAGTTTTTTTTAAAAAAAAAAGTTCGATAATAAAAAAATTTTTTAATCCAACCCTGCACACGGGGTGGAAAAGCGTGTCTTTAAAAAATACGTGCGTTTCTCTTTCTTTCATTTCCGAAAATACGTGGAACCGGAACATTATTGTATCCGCACAAGCGAACTTCAAAAGAGCGTCTCATGAGCTCGTGGCTGGACTATACACGTTTTGTATACGGTTTACTGTCTTCGCCTTTTCGAACCCAGTCATTTTCGACAGCAACCGTTCCAAAATGCGCAATTAAACTCGCTGCTTCTTCGTTCATCTTGGCAATGTGACAAAGATCAGTGCACAAGAATAATGCGTAACACCAAATTATTTATCCGCTTGGTATAGAGCATAGTGAACATACATCCATAAATAAAAGCACTAAATATTGCCAACAGCTAACTTCCCAACAGCTATGTATGTAACACAGCATGGCAGAATAATACGTACATAATACGTAAATACATCTTTGTTTCTTGGCAGTTCTGAAAATGAATGAAATATAATCAAAGATCAACTCCGAGAATAAGATCACAATAATTTTGCTTTGGCAGGACTGTAGTCGTTTCATCTGGCCACTGAAACATCAGCTAGCCAGCTGCCTAGCAGTGCTCGATGATATCCTCTGAAATTGGTCAATGATACACATTTTTGGTTTGTTTTCAGATTTCTTTCAGATTTCATAGCTCTTGCGCGACTGGCTTTCAGTGAACGCCTCTGAGCCTTCGTAGAATCGGGAGAAATACTCTCGACTGAGTAGAGTGTCCAGCGGCTTCAGCAGCAGGAAGAAATGCAATTATCATCCGCAGCAACTGCACATACATGCTGTTACGTACATACTGTAAGCTGAGTAAAAGATAATCGTTCTGTGCTGCTTTGTTTCACACGGTTTTTACAAGCCTTGCACCAAGTCATCACCAGAGCCCATTAGCTCTTCAAATCTTCTTATTTCAAACCCATTGTCATATCCAATTGTTCTTGCAATAGGCGCAATCTATAAATCGGCGGTCTCAAGACCTAACGGTGCACAAGGCCATCTTCACAGACACGCACGGGCAGCCAGTGGTGCACCAGAGCATCGTCACTACCACAATCGTGCCCCATCCGCTCACCCTTCTTCAGTCCCAAGCATTTGCCCCATTCATGCAGTGTGATGTGTCCGTCCTTGTCCGCATCACAAGTCTCCAGGAACGGAGCAATACAGGACTCCATTGGTGTGACAAACGCCGTGATCGGGATTAGCTCTTGTTTCGAAACGACTCTGAAATTGAACATGATTTACACATTTTACATGACGCGTTAATATACAGGGAATTTTGCGTTTTTGCTATTTATCTTTTAATGGTGTATTTATTGGATCAGTTATGACTTTTTATCCGATTTTGGTAACGTCAGCGCACTGTACATAGTTTTCGTAGGTGTAGTTAGTTTCGCCTTTTTTGTTGTGTTTGTTTGTCTTCATAGTGGACAGTGTTGTCCAACGTTGTCGGGGGTTAATGCTTTATTAACTGTATTTTATAGGGCATCGATATCATATTGTGTTGAAGGACGCAAGGGCTCGTTATCAGTTATATGTAGATACATATAGCACCGATCGGTAATTTGGGATAGAATGCGATATGCGAACCCACATTTTGCGCTTGAGCTTAG
>JASAMV010006841.1:0-33826 GCA_030248065.1 Rhynchonema sp. JSB1_4
ATCTCTTGCTTATTGTAGTTCCATAAAAATGCTCGTAGGAAATCATGAACCCTGGACATGCGATGCGAGTATATATGGACTGGGCACCAGAGATGCCAAAACTGCTTCTGAGCATTCCAATAAAGATTGGATGAGGTTCCAAAAATTTCAGAAATCTTTCAAAGAGGTTGGTCATCGGCTCGAGGATCTCGTCATTCAGTCAGTGTACCTTTCACGGACACGATTGTGACATCAAAAAGATGTTTCATTACTGGCCGCATGGCACTTATGAGACAGTTGGACACTTTTTATGCTTCCACCACAAAAAAAATGAATGCTGCAGTTAATTCGCAGGTGCGTGCTACACGTTCGATTCGACTTCGATCGAGCGAGCGAATTTCGTTGGCTCGAACTTTGGTCCTGTCGCTTGTGCTCTACGCCAATCAACCGGAGTATTTGGAGCATCAAGTTGATTCTGTGGGATTCAGAGTTGGTGAATGGTTGATGTATTGATTGATGAATCGATTTACTGTTTGATTGCTCGTCGACATTACAGATTCGAGACCCATCACCCTTCCTATCGACCAATGCCAGCCGAATTGGGCATCAGCATTGGAGCCGGCTTTGCGACATCGATCGCGATCAAGAAGCAGAAAGTGAATCAGATTGGATCTGGCATATTTGGGCTCCAACACTTGTGCTGCTGGGGATGATTTGAGACTCGGTTTCGACAAAGAGATGTACCCACAATTAAATTTTATCTTTCTTTTTGACAACTTCACATTAACCTTCCGTCCAGGATCCACCGTTGGCGCGACATCAGCGGTCAGTTGAACTACACGCTGCTGGGCTGCATCAAATCGTGTCTGGCCTCACATTTTGTGGAGCAATGCGGTTGTGTTGATGCCGAGATCACACCATATGAATACGTGAATGAAACGCTCAAAGCATGTCATTATTTGAACGAGTCACAAGAGAAGTGCAAACAACAGGTTGGAGTTATTAGAGTTTTGACTCGTTGTTGATGACTTCACGACAAGGTCTACATACTGTATACCTTCGTTCATGTATGTAACTAGTACCTACGTTTCCAGCAAAGGGTAGCTGAGCTGCATCAGTGCGCACGCGGGTATACGATTAATTTGCGTGCACGTGCCACGACAAGGCCTACATACTGTATACCTTCGTTCATGTATGTAACTAGTACCTACGTTTCCAAAGGGTAGCTGAGCTGCATCAGTGCGCATGCGGTATACGATTAATTTGCGTGCACTCTGGTGGTTTCAACAATAAATTCGGTTTGCGGTTTGCGGGTTGTTTTTTGCCGCAAACCGCATCTTTCAGTTTCACAAGAAATCCGGTTTCCGGTTTGCGGTTTCTTTCTGCCGCAAAGGAACAAACGATAAGAAACCGCCCGCAAACCGCAAACCGCACCATTGTGAACGTGTGTTTCACAATAAACCGGTTTCCGGTCTTTCTTTGCCCCACCAAAACCATTGACTTGTTTAAATAAACCGGTTTGCGGTTTGCGGTTATTTTATCAACCGCAAACCGGAAAAGTTCGATTAGAGCAAATTCCTAATTTTTTGCGGTTTCCAGCATGGCTAGGGGTTCTTTGCGACCAGGGCTCCTATGTGTTGCAAAACTATGAAATCAACAAGCAATAATTTTTGAACTGCGACAAAACATCACTAGAAAACTAACGGTACACCCTTGTTTACTCCTAGTAAACATGCCTCACCCAAGTTTGACGTTGTCCCCAGTGAACAAAACGGGCCGACAGTTCGATTAGAGCTGATTTCTAATTTTTTGCGGTTTTTGAGTGCAGCTGGTGTGTTTTTGCGACCAGGGCTCCTCTGTTCACAAGTCTATGGAATGAACAGACAATTTTTGAAAAATGTCAAAGCCTTGCCAAAAAACGAGCGAAAACAGTTTTACCGCTCGTAAAATTCCAATATTCTCAGAAGCAATTATCAATGCAACAAAAACAATGATAGAATCAATGCAGCAAAAGGCGAGAAATATCAATGCAACAAAAGTGTACCATTAGAAGTATCAATGTGTATTTTTGTTGCATTGATATTTCAGGAGTTTTCCTGCATAAGTAGCATTATTGTTGGCCTCTATTTAGCAAGCGAATGTGTCGTTTTGTTGCATTGATATTTCATTATATTTTGCGCGAAATTAGCATTATTCTTGGCCTCTATTTGCCACAAGTATATTTTTGCTGCATTGATATTTCTTTGTTGTTTGTGCATAGGCATGCACAGCGGAAACGCATTCATATTTTTCTGGTGAATAAAAGATCTGGTTGCCGAATATATGATAGCATTTTCTTTCAATAGGCCGATTTACAAATAGCCTTTGAGGCCCCCGGATCATGTATCAGTACCAGTTGAGCAAACCGCAAATGTCAACTGTAAACCGGCAAAACGAACCGCAAACCGCACCAGAAATACAAACCGCAAAATGCCGCCGCAAACCGGAAACCGCAAACCGGATTTGGCAAGCCGCAAACCGCAAACCGGATTTCTCATTTACAACCGCATTTATTAACCGCAAACCGGAAACCGGAAATCGCAAATCGCAAACCGCAAACCGGATTTATTGGGGAAACAGAGCAAGATTCTTCAAGTTTTTGCTTGACTACCCACGCACTCGCACGCGTGTGACCTATAGTGCGGCGCTTGGGCGTGGGAAAGTCACCAAATGCTGCCTGTTAAAGGGCTCGGGACACAACCGAAGGAAAGGGCAGCAGGACACAGTGTTATACATCGTTGGAAAGCACTGTGACTGCATATGTCACGCACAAATGTTAAGCTCCTTGGATATTTGCTATATCTTGGTAGAGCGACTTTTCGTTCCAGAAAAAAGTGAATTTTTGCACAACTTGGAACGACCGATGCAGAATCCCCAAATGAGTTGAAGGTCAAGTAATACGTGGACAGGATTACAACAGCTTCTGGATAACTTATCATGAGAACTTCAGTCGCTCAAAGCATTGCTTCACTCGGTGAGGGTGCGAAATGTTCCAAAAATCGGCCACATTTTTCGAAAACACAAGTTTGTCTCTAAATTTTGAGGCCACGCTTAGTGTTGCAGAAATGAAGAATGCAATAGAAAAATAGAGCATTTTCGAAAGTACCGAAAGGGAAAATAAGGTTTTTAAAAAAAAAAAAAAAAAAAAAAAAAAAAAAAAAAAAAAAAAAACAAAAAAAAAAAAAAAAAACCAAAACAACACAAAAAAACACACCCAAAAAACCAACAACCACACACACCATTTGGAAACACATGGCTAGCGGCGCAACAGGCCTAAAAATCCATTAAATTGCCGCTAAATTGGGTGATTACATTCATCGCCAGAATTGTGACACATAAAGTCCACAGATTGCATCGGCTTCGAAACAAAAAAATGAGAGAAACGTCTGGTTTAACAACCTATCAAGGTCCGAAGACCCCAAGGTCTACAGATCTCTATGGGCAGTCATACTAACCTGAATACGATATTCAGCTATAAATGCTTATTGTTAATAGCTATTGCAAATGTAATAGCACCAAACAATGTATCTTGAGAGTAGCTTTCGAACGATATATGACAAGCCCCAATAAATTTTTACGCTTAAGGGCAGAGGTTAAAAAAATGGTTTTTTGACGATTCTGGAACAAACCGTCACGTCACCGTGTGCGATTTCGGAATTTGGCCGTTTCTTGTCTATAGTAAGAGATAGTATGGGCATGTTATATATCGTTCGATAGCTACGTTGAAGCTACATCGTTTGGTGCTATCAAATATGCAATAATCTTTAACAGTAACGACTTGTAGCTAAATATCTTATTCAGGCTGGCATGGCTGCAGCAGCCGGACCATGGGGTTTGAAGTCTTGAAACTCGTCTAGATTGTTGGACTGTGCGTTTATCTGACTTTCTTGTTTCAAATGCAATGCAATACGTGGCTTATTTACATCACATTTCCGTCAATGAATGCAACTATGCAGTTTAGTGGCAATTTTTAGGTCTTTTTCGGCCTGTCACGCCGCTATCTAAGTGCTTCCAAATTTAAAAACCTTATTTTCTGGTACTTTCGAAAATGCTCTATTTTTCTATTGCATTTTCATTTCTGCAACACGAAGCGCGGCCTCAAAAGTTAGAGACAAACTTGTGTTTTCGAAAAATGTGGCCGATTTTTGGAACATTTCGCACCCTCACCGAGTGAAGCAATGCTTTGAGCGACTGAAGTTCTCATGATAAGTTATCCAGAAGCTGTTGTAATCCTGTCCACGTATTACTTGACTTTCAACTCATTTGGGGATTCTGCATCGGTCGTTTCAAGTTGTGAAAAAATTCACTTTTTTCTGGAACGAAAAGTCGCTCTACTAAGATATAGCAAATATCTAAGGAGCTTAACATTTGTGCGTGACATATGCAGTCACAGTGCTTTCCAACGATGTATAACACTGCGCTCTGCTGCCCTTCCTTCGGTTGTGTCCCGAGCCCTTTAAGTAAGTACTGCACGCAAACTAATCGTGCACCCGCGTGACACTAGTACAGTTACCCCTTGCCGGGGAATGTACTAGCCGCTGCAACTTAATAGAGCCAAAAGCCTGGAGTGCATGTATGTAGGTACATGATCACAATGAACTTGATCGGTTGCCTGCTTTGACCGCTTCACCACTGCTCGTGTGTCCAATCTCTTATAACTATATGTCCATGTCATCCCTGATGTTCCAAGGTGATGGCAAACATCGAAGCGGGCGTCAAGTGCAACTACGCCCACTGCCCGCAGCCGTGCACAGCGGTGACCTATGACATGCGCATGTCACATATTAAATGGCCGAGACCATCGTTTTTGGCCAATAAAGCGCCCATCTGGAGAGAGAAACATCCGGTTCTGGCCAATGCCAGCGTGGAGCAAGTGCTCGGTGGAATCATGAAAGTCGATATCTATTTCATGGTTGGTCTGGGTAACGCCCATGCTTCACATTCATTACATTCAGTTGGACTCGTGGTTTACATATTATTTCTACATATTTTTGAATGCCAAACCAATTTGTTATGTTTTCTTGTGACATTTTGCGGACAGGATTTCGAGTGCAAGCTGACCGAGCAGGTGCGGGCAATGGACATCTTCCAGCTCATGTCCGACATCGGGGGCACAATGGGTCTGTACGCCGGCATGTCATTCCTGACAGCACTCGAATTGTTCGATGTACTGTGGACAAAGGCGTCGCAGTGCAAGAAGCGCAGAGTGCACGCAGTCTCACAATCATCGTCGTGAACAAATGAAACAACAGCGATACGAACAAACAAAAATAGAGTTTCGACCAGGGTCATGCTCTGTAACCTAGTTTGTGTTTTTCAAATGTGTGTGCCATCAGTTGCCGGTATCATTTCAGCCTGGTCTTTCACAGACGGGCGAAGTTCCAGGCATCATCGGCGTGAAACGGTAAAGCTTCTTGTTCTATAGCTTGTGAATTTTCGCTTTATCTCCCGATTGCTCTCTTCGGATTACAGCATTTTCACGCAAGCTTTAAGATTGACTTGGTGGTGAATACGCTATCCAAATGCTTTCACTGACTTCAGGAATCGAGTATTCTGTGACATGTATCACCATTATGCTTTCACGTCTGTTTCTTTCACAATTTCGTGTGTGCGTGTACCACAAATTTATACGTGTATACCAACAACGTGCTACCCAATTATATTGTTTACGAAAAAAGAAGTGCATTCTTATCTTCAGTGTATCGAATTGCAACTCTGACCTCGCAAATCGACAATTTGAACGTCCGAGTTAAGAAACAGGTCGTAAAATTATCTTCGACATTTTATTGATAAAAGAGAGATCGGAAATCGGTCGGTGAAGGGCACCAGGTTGGCCAGGCCCGCCCGTTTTGGCTTGAGGTCGGCCAGTTTTCAAAGGGCCAAGCAAAAAGCCTAAAAGGTTCAGAAATACCAAGCGCAAAATTTTTTTAAATTTTGCTCGACAAAATGGGGTCAGCCCCATGTCCGATCTCTGGAGACGAAAGTTCACATGTATAGCCACAACATCACAGCATATGGGCAGGTATCGCAGTCATGTAGCATGTATACATGAACATTACTAGTATACCTGTATGAGCTCCAACTGAAACACAAGGCAAGATTAATGTATTCCTGACCCTGAGTGTTCTGATCTGACAATCTGTAGTGTTCGTCGGATGTATAGTATAATACACGGTCAACATGTCTTAAAGTTCAAGCTCAAAAGTGATATCAATGTTTTTTAAAGCCCGGGCATCACAAAATAAGACGAAGAAAAACAAGAATCAATGCGAGGAAGTAACGATGGATAAACATAAATACAACACAATTTGGCTCATACTACTGTCGTCAACTCCCATGTATAATTTCTCGCGCTCAGGCTGCTCGAGTTGGCGACCGAAGTTGACCACTTTAGTTGACGACTGTACCATTAGCCCACGATTTGACTAGATTATGTACAGAGACACTGTTTTTCAGTGAAAGTCTCGTTCACTTATGTTTAGTTCTTGTTTCTGTTTGAGATTTACATACGGCGTCCGTGTTGGAAAAGGTCGCCCCATGAGAATCCCATTTCTTTCGGACCTGATTTTTTGCCCGAACCGGACAGAATCAGGGTGAGACCGTTGAAAACACCTAAAAATTTTTGTGTTTTAGGCACAATAGCGGTAGAAAGTCAAAAATGCGATCATAAACTGACAAGACAGTGAACTTTTACGCACCTTTTTCGAACGCCATCCCGCCGGCATTGTCAATCTCAATAATCCACTTGCCCTTCGGACTCTCGCCCCATTGTTGTAATGACATGAACGGCCATTTGGCTGTGTCTTCGCTGATTCCGCCGTCAAAAATGTCGCGTCGACGGCTCGGCATCATTAGACTCCTGCAAAGATTATGCATGTCAATTTGAGATTGAGGTTGAACAACTATTAACTACCGTATCCCATTTGCTACCGTAACCCAGTGACTGAGCGCCCCGTCAAAACCGGTCAACCATACCGTACACCATACATTACCGTAGTCCACCGTAAATTATCGTAACCCCTCACTCACAATAACCCGGGTCACTTACTCAGTGCCCATCGGCGATATCATCCTGATGGTGAGCACACCCCTGACTTCAACATAGGGAATATCGACCATCAACTGAACGTGTTCCAGCTCTTCGATGTTGTCGCACTTGGATCCGACCTCGATCTCCAACACCAGAATCTCTTCGTGCAATTTCGCCAGGCTCCTGAAAAGATTTAAAAAATGTGTGGTTTCCTGATTGGCGGCAATCATTTGTTGAATGAAACCTCATATCGATTAGCTGACTTCTTTTGTCTGTTCAAAACATTAGTCAACACAAATGCTGTTGTGTGTGGTAGGTATAGCTGTCAACTTACGTCTGTTGTGGCTTGTGCACGATACTGCATCGTTCCTGCTTGCCTTTGCTGGGCAGCCAACGTTCAGCGAGAGACACCGCCTTCTCAGCGTTCACAATACCGTAACCGAACTCGTCACTGACTGTAATTGAGAAAAAGCGTGAAAGTATTCAAAGGCAAGAGTTTCTGCTGATACTATTCAGAGTCGTTGACTTACCCATTCTGCCCGCGCCATTTCGTTTCCAGCCGTAGTTCTCAAGCAAAGGCTCAGGGTTGCTCGTCTGAATCAGAATATTCTGCACATCGCGCCAGGTGAGCAGAGGACTGGAATGTCGTGAAAATTGTGTGTGTGGTTTGGCGTTTCGTTTGAACGTTCACATTTAACTTTTAGAATTGTTTGAATAGTCAATTTTTTAAAGTTGTCACTGACTTTGCCTGCAACATCAAGGCGACCACGCCAGCGACGATTGGCACAGCGGCACTGGTACCCGAATGTTCGTTGCTGCATCCGCCGCCGATGTCAGCTGTCGGCTGGAAACCATAAAAAACTTTCATTAGATTTTCTTTATTTATAGAAAAAAATAGAACATTTTCAAGCTATTGTAAGAATATAAGCAAAGCCAACAATTCTGGGAAGCTCCGAGTCCATTTGCCAGCTGTACGCAGTGCACAACACGGCCGGACATGCTTCCGAGTACGAGGTGTACTTGTTGTCGTATGCCACTGCCGCCACTCCGATTGTGTATGGACTAGTGATGTAACCGTCAAATGCACAGTTGTCACCGTCTTCAGCACCATTGCCCACAGCCCAGACGAAAATGCTGCCGAGACCACGACGACCCTGAACGAGCAAGGTTGGTTTTGGTGCCTCATTTCCATTGCACAAGCCGCCTGCGCGCAATGATTGTGCGCAACCATTGCACGCAAGCGCTTTCGAGAATTCGAACCCAATATGTGTAGTTTTTTTTACAAAAATTTTCTACTTTTTACCCTTTTTACCTCCTCGATGCCAGTATGCATGGCTGCAGCTGATAGTTCCTTGGGCCCTTTGAATGATCGACCACTGTCAACTGGACCCCACGAAACTGAATACACATCGATGTAGTCGTTGTTGTGACCCAAAGCTTGCGCCTCACCCAAGTCTGTGGAGCCATCTTTGCCGAGAACACTATAATTTACTCAGAAAATCCATATTTTCTTCGACAGGTTTTCTTTAGTTGGATTCATACATTTTTAGTTAGATTCATTCACTTACCGAATACCACCAACTTTGGCGCCATGAGCCACACCCACAGTACAGACATTGTTGCTGGCTTCTGAGGCAATCAATGAAGCGCACCGAGTGCCGTGACTGAAATTGCGGCGGGCTGGATCGCCTTTTTGCTAAGTTAAAAAACAAAATTATTGTATTTACACTTACGGAGTGTTCGGTGGTGGCGACGGGTCGAAATCATTGTCAATCACATCCTTGCTGGCCAAAATGTCCTGAAACCACACTGCGATTCAGTAATTTTTCGTGAATCTTAAAATACGGCAAAATTACGCCCAAACTCACATAATTCTTTTTCAAATCTTCATGTGTGTACTCAACACCATCATCCAGCACGGACACCACAACCCCGGAACCGGTGTAACCCTTTTCCCACGCTTTCTCAATGAACATTGCGCTCTGGAAAACAACATTGTCATTGTGTACTTTTTTTACACATTCATTGTGGTTGAGAAGTGCACTTTTCCTAGAGACTCACCAGATACCATTGTTTCTCATACAGCGGATCGTTATGCTTTTTTGATGGAGTACGTTTGAAACGTCTGCAATTGAAACATCAGCTTGCCACGTGTCTGTCACAGTATCATTAACCCCCTGGAAGTAAGTCTCGTGTTCCGACCCACCTCAGAACAGCCCTGTGCGTACGTGGCATGTACTGCTGCCATTCAAACCAGGTTACTGTGTTTGAGTCGATGTGCCCCTGTTCCAGGGGCCTGTCAACCGGATCGTCATTTTGCTGCGTTAAAGCTCGGCCCACGTTTGAAACATCATCTGCATCTTCCAAACGCATGTTCGGGTCCTCGAGTATGAAGTAGGTCTTGAGGGCAGCTACCTGGAAGATAACAAAAAATCTTATTGTTTGGAATTGGTGGAAACTCACCAATCAAAAGCTTTGTGTCCGATAGGCATGATGAAAAATAATGTGAGCTTTTCTATAAAAAGTGATTTTTATAAAAACACAAAATGATGAACATATGACCACCAACCCGTCCTTTATAGATCATGCCACTTTCGTCCGCTACTCTCTGTGCGTCCGTCTCGCTTCCACTGGGTACTTGAATGACTACTTGATTAGTAGGCTTAGGCATTGGTTCGCCATCATCTGAGGAGGCCCTGACCACCGCCGCGGCTATTAGGCAACACACCAGACAGATAAGTTGGCAGTGTTCATGCATGTTTTTGGTTGTGCAATCTATTATGATAAGTAATAATAATGAACAATTTCATAGACACCGGTAATGCCAGTCGACTTTCGAACTTTCTAAAATAATAGCAAAGTCATTATTTGCCTATTTTTTAATAGGCTACGTAAATTTTTATAAGGAAGTGATTATTTACAAAAGCTTTTTCTGTTCAGTTTTCACCACAATAAGTCTCACTTTCAGTGTTTTAATTGTGCGCAATCGCAAATCATAACTGTCGCCCTGCGGGTCTGCGCAGTTGACGAAAGATCTGCTATACCTACATACGTACATACATATTTCGAAAAATTAAAATGAAAAGTAGTTCGCATATTTCAACTTTATATCAATTCGCAGTTGTTTATTGCGGAAACATGTGGGGTTTTTAATGACCTGTTATTGTATTAAAATGTAAATAGCGTGAAAAGGTGAGTTAATTCTCACGTAAATAAGACCCGGGTGAAATTACATGAACATTCATAAATTTTTACTTGGACCACCTCTATTCTCCCACGCACCAACACCAAAGTTTTTTTGTTTTCTGGTCGCGTTTGAAAACGCGTGTTCTTCGAAATCCTCCCTGCACGAATAAGGCGACTGAGATTGTTTTTTTGGGTGATATTTTCGAAACGGTGTAAAGGTCAGTTGGGTGTAAAGGTCGGTGGAAAGCTCGGTCGACAGCGCAGTGTGATAGACCTCGGTGTAAGCGTGAACATTCCACGTTAATAGCAGGCAATGTTTAACGTTTACACCGAGCTACGCCGACCGAGCTTTCGACCGAACTTTACACCGACCTTCGCCCCTGACCTTTACACCGTTTCGAAATTCCACCCTATGTCGTTGTTGTTGCCATTCATTAATGTACTATGTAGTATCATAAAGTTCCAGAACACCACTTTACTTTCATTTGTATGCAACTACAGTATGTATGATTTGATTGCAATAAGGTCACTTTTCAGTGTGGTGGATCTGAGAAACAATGCTTTCGACGCGTGTTTGGTTTTTTGTTCTGAAAAATGTGTGTACTACCATCAACACAAATACATGTTTTTCTGATGTTTACAAGCCATTAGCCCTAAGTTTTGTATAATCCTAATGTTCGTGATTGTGACAAGTGTACACACTGTACATACAAAAGTACATAATGTGACGTTGCCGTCGATTATATGTTCAAATTTTAAAAATTAGTATGACAAACGTCTTACAAAAACATAGCGTTTCTCACGTCATTTACCACAAAACTACAGTACCTGAGCGGATGACCGGAATTTTGACGTAACGGCTTGGCGTCACGCGGATTTGTAACAACAACAACAACAACAGCAAGAATAACAAGTTCGGAATTGGCATGCATATGCACATAATGGACAAATCAGCTGAAGATACGGCATGGAGTTGGCTTGAGTATACAGATGTTACAACAACAGCACTCCTCCGTCATACCGATGGCCAAAGGAAGTAAAGCTTAGTTAGCTAGCTTATACCACAGTGATACAGGGTGTGCGTGAAATGGGGAGGGTGACTTGTGCGAGTGAGTGAGCAACGGACCTGAGTGAGAAACATAAAAACTACGGACTCACGCGTGTTGAAAATCACACGACTTACACGTGTGGAAATCACAGACTCACACTACTCACAAACGTGGAAGTCACAAACTCACACGCGTTGAAAATCACGACACACACGTGCGGAAATCACAGACTCACACGTATTCGAAATCACAGACTCACACGTGTGGAAATCACAGACTCACACTACTCACACATGTGGAAATCACAGACTCACACGTATTCAAAATCACAAACTCACACGTGTGGAAATCACAGACTCACACGTGTGGAAATCACGACCCACACGTGTGGAAATCACAGACTCACACGCGCTGAAATCACGACCCACACGTGTGGAAATCACAGACTCACACGCGTTGAAAATTACAGCCACACGCGTTGAAAATCACAGACTCACACGTGTGGAAATCACAGACTCACACGTGTGGAAATCACAGACTCACACTACTCACACATGTGGAAATCACAGACTCACACGTATTCAAAATCACAGACTGACACGTTTGGAATCACAGACTCACACGTATTCAAAACACAGACTGACACGTGTGGAAATCACAGACTCCACGCGTGGAACTCGCACTCCACGTGTGGAAATCACAGACTCACACTACTCACACATGTGGAAATCACAGACTCACACGCTTTGAAATCACAGACTCACACGTGTGGAAATAACAGACTCACACGTGTGGAAATCACGCTCACACGTGTGGAAATCACAGACTCTCACACTACTCACACTGTGGAAATCACAGACTCACACGTTATCCACTCACACTACTCCCGTGTATCCGACTCCCGTGTAAACACGACTCACACGTTGGAATCCCGTCCCTCCCGTGGTCCGCTCCATCCCTCCCGTGTTCGCTCACACTGTGGAATCACAGACTCACACGTGTCAAATCACAACTCACACGTTGGAATCACAGACTCACACGTGTATCACGACTCACCGAGTATGATCTAATAAGTGTGAGTCTGTGATTTCCACACGTGTGAGTCGTGATTTCCATACGTGTGAGTCTGTGATTTCCACACGTGTGAGTCTGTGATTTTCAACGCGTGTGAGTCTGTGATTTCCACATATGTGAGTAGTGTGAGTCTGTAATTTCCACACATGTGAGTCTGTGATTTCCACACGTGTGAGTCTGTGATTTCCACACGTGTCAGTCTGTGATTTTGAATACGTGTGAGTCTGTGATTTCCACATGTGTGAGTAGTGTGAGCAGTCTGTGATTTCCACACGTGTGAGTCGTGATTTCCACACGTGTGAGTCTGTGATTTCCACACGTATGAGTCTGTGATTTTCAAAGCGTGTGAGTCTGTGATTTCCACATGTGTGAGTAGTGTGAGTCTGTAATTTCCACACGTGTGAGTCTGAGTTTTCCACGCGTGTGAGTCTGTGATTTCCACACGTGTCAGTCTGTGATTTTGAATACGTGTGAGTCTGTGATTTCCAAACGTGTCAGTCTGTGATTTTGAATACGTGTGAGTCTGTGATTTCCACATGTGTGAGTAGTGTGAGTCTGTGATTTCCACACGTGTGAGTCTGTGATTTCCACACGTGTGAGTCTGTGATTTTCAACGCGTGTGAGCCTGTAATTTTCAACGCGTGTGAGTCTGTGATTTCCACACGTGTGGGTCGTGATTTTCAGCGCGTGTGAGTCTGTGATTTCCACACGTGTGGGTCGTGATTTTCAACGCGTGTGAGTCTGTGATTTCCACACGTGTGAGTTTGTGATTTTGAATACGTGTGAGTCTGTGATTTCCACATGTGTGAGTAGTGTGAGTCTGTGATTTCCACACGTGTGAGTCTGTGATTTCGAATACGTGTGAGTCTGTGATTTCCGCACGTGTGTGTCGTGATTTTCAACGCGTGTGAGTTTGTGACTTCCACGTTTGTGAGTAGTGTGAGTCTGTGATTTCCACACGTGTAAGTCGTGTGATTTTCAACACGCGTGAGTCCGTAGTTTTTATGTTTCTCACTCAGGTCCGTTGCTCACTCACTCGCACAAGTCACCCTCCCCATTTCACGCACACCCTGTATCACTGTGGTATAAGCTAGCTAACTAAGCTTTACTTCCTTTGGCCATCGGTATGACGGAGGAGTGCTGTTGTTGTAACATCTGTATACTCAAGCCAACTCCATGCCGTATCTTCAGCTGATTTGTCCATTATGTGCATATGCATGCCAATTCCGAACTTGTTATTCTTGCTGTTGTTGTTGTTGTTGTTACAAATCCGCGTGACGCCAAGCCGTTACGTCAAAATTCCGGTCATCCGCTCAGGTACTGTAGTTTTGTGGTAAATGACGTGAGAAACGCTATGTTTTTGTAAGACGTTTGTCATACTAATTTTTAAAATTTGAACATATAATCGACGGCAACGTCACATTATGTACTTTTGTATGTACAGTGTGTACACTTGTCACAATCACGAACATTAGGTATTATACAAAACTTAGGGCTAATGGCTTGTAAACATCAGAAAAACATGTATTTGTGTTGATGGTAGTACACACATTTTTCAGAACAAAAAACCAAACACGCGTCGAAAGCATTGTTTCTCAGATCCACCACACTGAAAAGTGACCTTATTGCAATCAAATCATACATACTGTAGTTGCATACAAATGAAAGTAAAGTGGTGTTTCTGGAACTTTATGATACTACATAGTACATTAATGAATGGCCAACAACAACGACATAGGGTGGAATTTTCGAAACGGTGTAAAGGTCAGTTGGGCGTAAAGGTCGGTGTAAAGTTCGGTCGAAAGCTCGGTCGGCGTAGCTCGGTGTAAACGTTAAACATTGCCTGCTATTAACGTGGAATGTTTCAAGTTTACACCGAGGTCTATCACACTGCGCTGTCGACCGAGCTTTCCACCGACCTTTACACCCAACTGACCTTTACACCGTTTCGAAAATATCACCCAAAAAAACAATCTCAGTCGCCTTATTCGTGCATGGAGGATTTCGAAGAACACGCGTTTTCAAACGCGAACAGAAAACAAAAAAACTTTGTTTTTGGTGCGTGGGAGTAATTAGAGGTGGTCCAAGTAAAAATTTATGAATGTTCATGTAATTTCACCCGGGTCTTATTTACGTGAGAATTAACTCACCTTTTCACGCTATTTACATTTTAATACAATAACAGGTCATTAAAAACCCCACATGTTTCCGCAATAAACAACTGCGAATTGATATAAAGTTGAAATATGCGAACTACTTTTCATTTTAATTTTTCGAAATATGTACTATACGTATGTAGGTATAGCAGATCTCTCGCCAACTGCGCAGACCCGCAGGGCGACAGTTACATATGATTTGCGATTCGCGCACAATTAAAACACTGAAAGTGAGACTTATTGTGGTTAAACTGAACAGAAAAAAACTTTTGTAAATAATCACTTCCTTATAAAAATTTACGCAGTCTATTAAAAAAATAGGCAAATAATGACTTTGCTATTATTTTAGAAAGTTCGAAAGTCAACTGGCATTACCGGTGTCTATGAAATTGTTCATTATTATTATTTAAATCATAATAGATTGCACAACCAAAAACATGCATGAACACTGCCAACTTATCTGTCGTGGTGTGTTGCCTAATAGCCGCGGCGGTGGTCAGGGCCTCCTCAGATGATGGCGAACCAATGCCTAAACCTACTAATCAAGTAGTCATTCAAGTACCCAGTGGAGAGCGAGACGGACGCACAGAGAGTAGCGGACGAAAGTGGCATGATCTATAAAGGACGGGTTGGTGGTCATATAGTTGTTCATCATTTTGTGTTTTTATAAAAATCACTTTTTATAGAAAAGCTCACATTATTTTTCATCATGCCTATTCGGACACAAAGCTTTTGATTGGTGAGTTTCCACCAATTCCAAACAATAAGATTTTTTGTTATCTTCCAGGTAGCTGCCCTCAAGACCTACTTCATACTCGAGGACCCGAACATGCGTTTGGAAGATGCAGATGATGTTTCAAACGTGGGCCGAGCTTTAACGCAGCAAAATGACGATCCGGTTGACAGGCCCCTGGAAGAGGGGCACATCGACTCAAACACAGTAACCTGGTTTGAATGGCAGCAGTACATGCCACGTACGCACAGGGCTGTTCTGAGGTGGGTCGGAACACGAGACTTACTTACTGTGACAGACACGTGGCAAGCTGATGTTTCAATTGCAGACGTTTCAAACGTACTCCATCAAAAAAGCATAACGATCCGCTGTATGAGAAACAATGGTATCTGGTGAGTCTCTAGGAAAAGTGCACTTCTCAACCACAATTAATGTGTAAAAAAAGTACACAATGACAATGTTGTTTTCCAGAGCGCAATGTTCATTGAGAAAGCGTGGGAAAAGGGTTACACCGGTTCCGGGGTTGTGGTGTCCGTGCTGGATGATGGTGTTGAGTACACACATGAAGATTTGAAAAAGAATTATGTGAGTTTGGGCGTAATTTTGCCGTATTTTAAGATTCACGAAAAATTACTGAATCGCAGTGTGGTTTCAGGACATTTTGGCCAGCAAGGATGTGATTGACAATGATTTCGACCCGTCGCCACCACCGAACACTCCGTAAGTGTAAATACAATAATTTTGTTTTTTAACTTAGCAAAAAGGCGATCCAGCCCGCCGCAATTTCAGTCACGGCACTCGGTGCGCTTCATTGATTGCCTCAGAAGCCAGCAACAATGTCTGTACTGTGGGTGTGGCTCATGGCGCCAAAGTTGGTGGTATTCGGTAAGTGAATGAATCTAACTAAAAATGTATGAATCCAACTAAAGAAAACCTGTCGAAGAAAATATGGATTTTCTGAGTAAATTATAGTGTTCTCGGCAAAGATGGCTCCACAGACTTGGGTGAGGCGCAAGCTTTGGGTCACAACAACGACTACATCGATGTGTATTCAGTTTCGTGGGGTCCAGTTGACAGTGGTCGATCATTCAAAGGGCCCAAGGAACTATCAGCTGCAGCCATGCATACTGGCATCGAGGAGGTAAAAAGGGTAAAAAGTAGAAAATTTTTGTAAAAAAAACTACACATATTGGGTTCGAATTCTCGAAAGCGCTTGCGTGCAATGGTTGCGCACAATCATTGCGCGCAGGCGGCTTGTGCAATGGAAATGAGGCACCAAAACCAACCTTGCTCGTTCAGGGTCGTCGTGGTCTCGGCAGCATTTTCGTCTGGGCTGTGGGCAATGGCGCTGAAGACGGTGACAACTGTGCATTTGACGGTTACATCACTAGTCCATACACAATCGGAGTGGCGGCAGTGGCATACGACAACAAGTACACCTCGTACTCGGAAGCATGTCCGGCCGTGTTGTGCACTGCGTACAGCTGGCAAAGGGACTCGGAGCTTCCCAGAATTGTTGGCTTTGCTTATATTCTCACAATAGCTTGAAAATGTTCTATTTTTTTCTATAAATAAAGAAAATCTAATGAAAGTTTTTTTGTGGTTTCCAGCCGACAGCTGACATCGGCGGCGGATGCAGCAACGAACATTCGGGTACCAGTGCCGCTGTGCCAATCGTCGCTGGCGTGGTCGCCTTGATGTTGCAGGCAAAGTCAGTGACAACTTTAAAAAATTGACTATTCAAACAATTCTAAAAGTTAAATGTGAACGTTCAAACGAAACGCCAAACCACACACACAATTTTCACGACATTCCAGTCCTCTGCTCACCTGGCGCGATGTGCAGAATATTCTGATTCAGACGAGCAACCCTGAGCCTTTGCTTGAGAACTACGGCTGGAAACGAAATGGCGCGGGCAGAATGGGTAAGTCAACGACTGTGAGTAGTCTCAGCAGAAACTCTTGCCTTTGAATACTTTCACGCTTTTTCTCAATTACAGTCAGTGCCGAGTTCGGTTACGGTATCGTGAACGCTGAGAAGGCGGTGTCTCTCGCTGAACGTTGGCTGCCCAGCAAAGGCAAGCAGGAACGATGCAGCATCGTGCACAAGCCACAACAGACGTAAGTTGACAGCTATACCTACCACACACAACAGCATTTGTGTTGACTGATGTTTTGAACAGACAAAAGAAGTCAGCTAATCGATATGAGGTTTCAACAAATGATTGCCGCCAACCAGGAAACCACACATTTTTTAAATCTTTTCAGGAGCCTGGCGAAATTGCACGAAGAGATTCTGGTGTTGGAGATCGAGGTCGGATCCAAGTGCGACAACATCGAAGAGCTGGAACACGTTCAGTTGATGGTCGATATTCCCTATGTTGAAGTCAGGGGTGTGCTCACCATCAGGATGATATCGCCGATGGGCACTGAGTAAGTGACCCGGGTACTGGGTTATTGTGAGTGAGGGGTTACGATAATTTACGGTGGACTACGGTAATGAATGGTGTACGGTATGGTTGACCGGTTTTGACGGGGCGCTCAGTCGCTGGGTTACGGTAGCAAATGGGATACGGTAGTTAATAGTTGTTCAACCTCAATCTCAAATTGACATGCATAATCTTTGCAGGAGTTTAATGATGCCGAGCCGTCGACGCGACATTTTTGACGGCGGAATCAGCGAAGACACAGCCAAATGGCCGTTCATGTCATTACAACAATGGGGCGAGAGTCCGAAGGGCAAGTGGATTATTGAGATTGACAATGCCGGCGGGATGGCGTTCGAAAAAGGTGCGTAAAAGTTCACTGTCTTGTCAGTTTATGATCGCATTTTTGACTTTCTACCGCTATTGTGCCTAAAACACAACAATTTTTAGGTGTTTTCAACGGTCTCACCCTGATTCTGTCCGGTTCGGGCAAAAAATCAGGTCCGAAAGAAATCGGATTCTCATGGGGCGACCTTTTCCAACACGGACGCCGAATGTAAATCTCAAACAGAAACAAGAACTAAACATAAGTGAACGAGACTTTCTCTGAAAAACAGTGTCTCTGTACATAATCTAGTCAAATTGTGGGCTAATGGTACAGTCGTCAACTAAAGTGGTCAACTTCGGTCGCCAACTCGAGCAGCTTGAGCGCGAGAAATTATACATGGGGGTTGACGACAGTAGTATGAGCCAAATTGTGTTGTGTTTATGTTTATCCATCGTTACTTCCTCGCATTGATTCTTGTTTTTCTTCGTCTTATTTTGTGATGCCCGGGCTTTAAAAAACATTGATATCACCTTTGAGCTTGAACTTTAAGACATGTTGACCGTGTTATACTATACATCCGACGAACACTACAGATTGTCAGATCAGAACACTCAGGGTCAGGAATACATTAATCTTGCCTTGTGTTTCAGTTGGAGCTCATACAGGTATACTAAGTAATGTTCATGTATAGTCCAGCCACGTGCTCATGAGACGACTGTTGTTAAAGCTTGCTTGGCCAGATTCAAAAATGCGCCGGTTACACGGGTTTTCGCAAATAAAAGAAAGAGATTGGGCCGAGAGAGATGATGACAAGTTCCAGCTGGCTGACCTCAATTTGTTGCGTGCTTACGCGAACAGCAACATCGTTCAACACGCAAATGTTTTGGGAGTCAAAAGGGAATTTACGCACCGAGGTGGAGAGCGTGTTTTTAAATAATACATGCATTTCTCTGTCTTTCATTTCCGAAACACGTGGAACCGGAACATTATTGGATCCGTTCAAGTCAACTTCTAAAATAAGTCGTCTCATGAGTTCGTGGCTGGACTATATGTACATGCTACATGACAGCGATACCTGCCCATATGCTGTGATGTTGTGACTATACATGTGAACTTTCGTCTCCAGAGATCGGACATGGGGCTGACCCCATTTTGTCGAGCAAAATTTTAAAAACCTTTTAGGCTTTTTGCTTGGCCCTTTGAAAACTGGCCGACCTCAAGCCAAAACGGGCGGGCCTGGCCAACCTGGTGCCCTTCACCGACCGATTTCCGATCTCTCTTTTATCAATAAAATGTCGAAGATAATTTTACGACCTGTTTCTTAAGTCAGACGTTCAAATTGTCGATTTGCGAGGTCAGAGTTGCAATTCGATACACTGAAGATAAGAATGCACTTCTTTTTTCGTAAACAATATAATTGGGTAGCACGTTGTTGGTATACACGTATAAATTTGTGGTACACGCACACACGAAATTGTGAAAGAAACAGACGTGAAAGCATAATGGTGATACATGTCACAGAATACTCGATTCCTGAAGTCAGTGAAAGCATTTGGATAGCGTATTCACCACCAAGTCAATCTTAAAGCTTGCGTGAAAATGCTGTAATCCGAAGAGAGCAATCGGGAGATAAAGCGAACAATCACAAGCTATAGAACAAGAAGCTTTACCGTTTCACGCCGATGGCCTGGAACTTCGCCCGTCTGTGAAAGACCAGGCTGAAATGATACCGGCAACTGATGGCACACACATTAGAAAAACACAAACTAGGTTACAGAGCATGACCCTGGTCGAAACTCTATTTTTGTTTGTTCGTATCGCTGTTGTTTCATTTGTTCACGACGATGATTGTGAGACTGCGTGCACTCTGCGCTTCTTGCACTGCGACGCCTTTGTCCACAGTACATCGAACAATTCGAGTGCTGTCAGGAAAGACATGCCGGCGTACAGACCCATTGTGCCCCCGATGTCGGACATGAGCTGGAAGATGTCCATTGCCCGCACCTGCTCGGTCAGCTTGCACTCGAAATCCTGTCCGCAAAATGTCACAAGAAAACATAGCAAATTGGTTTGGCATTCAAAAATATGAAGAAATAATATGTAAACCACGAGTCCAACTGAATGTAATGAATGTGAAGCGTGGGCGTTACCCAGACCAACCATGAAATAGATATCGACTTTCATGATTCCACCGAGCACTTGCTCCATGCTGGCATTGGCCAGAACTGGATGTTTCTCTCTCCAGATGGGCGCTTTATTTGCCAAAAACGATGGTCTCGGCCATTTAATATGTGACATGCGCATGTCATAGGTCACCGCTGTGCACGGCTGCGGGCAGTGGGCGTAGTTGCACTTGACGCCCGCTTCGATGTTTGCCATCACCTTGGAACATCAGGGATGACATGGACATATAGTTATAAGAGATTGGACACACGAGCAGTGGCGAAGCGGTCAAAGCAGGCAAGCGATCAAGTTCATTGTGATCATGTACCTACATACATGCACTCCAGGCTTTTGGCTCTATTAAGTTGCAGCGGCTCATTCCCCGGCAAGGGGTAACTGTACTAGTGTCACGCGGGTGCACGATTAGTTTGCGTGCAGTACTTACTTAACAGGCAGCATTTTGTGACTTTCCCACGCCCAAGCGCCGCACTATAGGTCACACGCGTGCGAGTGCGTGCGATAGTCAAGCAAAAGCTGATAATTCTTAGGCACGTGCACGCAAATTAATCGTATACCCGCGTGCGCACTAATGCAGCTAAGCTGCCCTTTGCTGGAAACGTAGGTACTAGTTACATACATGAACGAAGGTATACAGTATGTAGACCTTGTCGTGAAGTGATCAACGACGGGTCAAAACTCTAATAACTCCAACCTGTTGTTTGCACTTCTCTTGTGACTCGTTCAAATAATGACATGCTTTGAGCGTTTCATTCACGTATTCATACGGTGTGATCTCGGCATCAACACAACCGCATTGCTCCACAAAATGTGAGGCCAGACACGATTTGATGCAGCCCAGCAGCGTGTAGTTCAACTGACCGCTGATGTCGCGCCAACGGTGGATCCTGGACGGAAGGTTAATGTGAAGTTGTCAAAAAGAAAGATAAAATTTAATTGTGGGTACATCTCTTTGTCGAAACCGAGTCTCAAATCATCCCCAGCAGCACAAGTGTTGGAGCCCAAATATGCCAGATCCAATCTGGTCACTTTCTGCTTCTTGATCGCGATCGATGTCGCAAAGCCGGCTCCAATGCTGATGCCCAATTCGGCTGGCATTGGTGGATAGGAAGGGTGATGGGTCTCAATCTGTAATGTCGATGAGCAATCAAACAGTAAATCGATTCATCAATCAATACATCAACCATTCACCAACTCTGAATCCCACAGAATCAACTTGATGCTCCAAATACTCCGGTTGATTGGCGTAGAGCGCAAGCGACAGGCCAAAGTTCGAGCCAACGAAATTCGCTCGCTCGATCGAAGTCGAATCGAACGTGTAGCACGCACCTGCGAATTAATTGAAGCATTCATTTTTTGTATAGGTGGAAGCATAAAAAGTGTCCGTCCAACTGTACCATAAGTGCCATGCGGCCAGTAATGAAACATCTTTTTGATGTCACAATCGTGTCCGTGAAAGGTACACTGAATGACGAGATCCTCGAGCCGATGACCGACCTCTTTGAACGATTTCTGAAATGTTTTGGCAGCTTTGGTGTCCATTTCCGGTCTACTCGCTTGCCCAGAGGGCGCATGAGTCATCGGTACGTACCTTCTCAGTGTGCAGCACGTATCTCAGTTCGGCTTCCAGCATTCCGTGATGAGATAATCCACGATGAGGACCATCGCTCCGAAGCGTGATGTTTAGAATTTCGGTGTTCAGATCGACCAACGCTTCGATTATCTCTTTGTCGACCTTGGAATGACGGACCGGACTCAGATTGCAAATGGTGATCGCCGGGAACTCGTAGCCCTCTGCTGGAATGACACAAATAAAAAGGCTGCGGCCGACGATAGTATTGTAGCTATGTAATCTAATCGCCCAATTTGATATGTCGATTATTAAAAAATTAGCTCAGTTATCCCACGAAACTGTTGTTTGATCAACACTGGAGCGTTGATATGTAGTATGTATAAAGCGATCGATTCTTAGTTTTGAGAACGTAAGAACTTTTTAGCCGCAGTGCACAGCCGGTGCCAAAGCCGAGCGTCAAAGTACACTTTTGCAACATGCAAAAATCACCAACCAATAAAATGCACATTGACATTAACGTCGAACAGCAAGTAACGATTGACAGCTTGCCAGATGTGTCCGATACATGCTGCCCAGGCGCACACAATGAACGCTAAATATAGCCACTTCAGCGGTGACCGCGGAGAGCGATGACGTTTCAGAATAGTCAGCCCGTGTGCTGACCAATCATAAATCACATCGTCTAGGTCCACGTCACCTTTAGCATTTGAAATTGAATTCGAGCTATGTTCTTTTCCATTTCGTTCGGACGTTGCTGTTTCAGCCATCGTGCGTGATGACCATGCGAGCTTTGAAGATTACCCGTTACGAAACGTCCGGCGTTGCTCCAGACAATGAGCTGTGGAATAGATTGCAACGTTGGTGGCGTCTTGTTTTTGAAGCCATCAAGCATATTTTCGTGTCAGTCTGTGCTTGGTTGTGTGCTAATCAGTTACCGAAAGAAACCTTTGTCGGTCCCGGGCAGAAGCGCGTGAGAACTGTGTGCTGGTGGTTATCACACACAGCCCTACTGGACCATGTGCTTTTTCAACTTCATGATAATGAAGTTGAACTTCAACTTCAATGGTTGACGCAAATCGTTTCAGAGTTGCCTAACGCATATTGCGTCAACGCGCAGTCGACAGCGCCAGCCACTGACACAGTAGACAGTACCATGTGCTGTAGGTGTAACACAAGAACGGGCGTTCGACCACTCGAACTGAAGCGACGCATCAAGTACTTTGCATTTAGCCAACTGCTGCCATGACCTATAGCACAAAGGAACATGAACCAGAATCGACACAGAAGCACGGGTCAAGCGCACCGTCATGACGCGAGGCAACCAGTGCACGTATGTATAAGACGTTTGGTCTGGAGCTGTTTTTGCAATATATGATAAGAAGCCATGCATGATAAAGCATAACAACCGTGCTAATATTCGACGGTAACCAACAAGCAAGGAAAAGGGCATGCGCTTGGTTTCACAACCGCGGTGTATATCGATGCAAATGAGTAAACAGCGATCAGATTAATTATTTCGGCTAATAATACAGTCGTCAACTCAAGCAGCCCCAAAAGAACGTGAGAAATTTTATGCATGCGAGTTGACGACAGGTATACTATAAGCTGCCTGTTCTCGCTAACCTGCATATACCTTGCTGTTGTTTGAGGGCTTCAGTCTGGTTAACTGGAAAGGCATGATAATATTGTTAGGCGAGACCAATCCAATCATAGAAACGATACTGTAGCAAATACATGTATGCCAACCAATCTATTGACACCCCACGTCATTTGAGAAAAAGCAGGTGTTATTGCTCTCAGTCTGATGTTAATTTGGGTGCTCGTCAGCTTCGCGGCACGCTGTGCACACACGACGACGGCCATCTTGAATTTCTCAACACCCCCTGACAAACGAAACGCGTAATTTTGCGTACTGTTCTTAGTTCGGGCCCGACGCCCAGCTCCCGCGACATTTTTATGTGCGAAATAAAGTCGGAGTGTTTGTCGTGGGAAATGTGATTGATTGACCGCATCGCTGTGATTAACAATCATATCAGTTCGGACCGGCATGCACCCCCGGCCCTCGTTTGCCGCTTTCAATTTCAAAAGTGAATGCTGCAGTTACCAGTGCTCACAGGCGCAGTGTGTGACGACACCGTTTCTGTTCAACAAAACAATGAGCTTCACTAACAGCACGGCTGTGGCTGGCTACTTCTGATGGCGAGATGTGACACCTTGGGGCCAAGTCGGCAGAGATTATCAGGGTGCCACGCCCGGAGCCGGGAAGATTTTGCAGTGGAGTAAAATTTGTAGACTTTGGCAGACTTTCAGCCGTTTTTTAACCAAAAAGGGTACTCTTGGAGCGAAAATCGGAAGATACCGCACGAGGGGCGGATACTGTACCCTGAACGCGGGGGGGATACCATCCAGCGAAGGGGAGATACTGTACCCTTGGGGAACCAACCGCTAGCCACAGCACTGTCACGGAACTCGCCTGCAATCGCCCAATACGAACGACGACCGCTGAACCAATCAGCGGCCTAAAAGTCGGGGAAGTCTGACCGCCCCCATAATGGTTCACTTATGTATTGCTTCGAAGTTCGAACTGCGGCGAAACGCAGTGCTGTGTTTTGACCGAAATATGGAAACCACCAACTTTACTGTAAATTGACAAAAAACATAGTTACCAAACTCAAGCTATTCAGCCACAAATGCAATAAAACTGGAACTTGAGGATTGTGGTGACCAAATAATAAAAACTAGAAAAGATCGGACAAAGATGTAAACATAAATAAATAAGCTTCGAATTATTATCACATCAACATTTTTGAATAATTGAGAGATAAAAAATTATCAAATAAATGCTTTTGATGCAAAATCAGAAATTGTGAATATGCCCTGAGAATAACGCAAAAATATAGTGGCAAAAATGACAAACATTCTGAAGCCAAACTGGTCCTTGGTCCAGCACTGTATCAAAAAGCTCATTTCACATTAAAATTTCACAAATAACATTCTAAAAATACAACTGTCATACGCCTCAAAAATTCCAAATTATTGCGTACTTGATTGATTATCTCGATAGTTCTCAATCATTTCATAATAAAATACAATATACTACAATCAAAAAACACATCCCAGAAACCTGGACATCGCATTAATAATCAGACCATGGTCTCAGCCGGGAATTGAAACGCGGCGTCGTGAATCGGCGTCGCACCGGCGTTGCGATTGAGAATCTGATAGAACAATGGACTCGACGGCACCGTGATGCTACTTGCACGACAATGACATTCGCAGCGATTGGATGATACTCGAACGTGTGAAGACTGCTAAACGTACAATATTGTGGTGTCGAATTTGATTATTTTTCGTTCAGCGATTGTCACCGCAAGGTCCTCCATCCTGAGAGGTACGGTGCAGCTGGTCACAAGATATTGATACAGGAAATAGCAGGCCACATACAATGGCATAGCAGTAGTAGGGGCAGCGGAACATTCACGCAAACAACAACGGCACACAGGACCATGAAATAAAGAATGTGGCTAGAAACGAAAAACTAACACTCGACAATTCACTGAACGACTGCGACCGACTGACACTGGCAATTCGATGCACTTGACAGTGGGGGGCTCGGGATGACGATGGCCTATCAGCAGTGTTGTCGTGCTCGAAATGCACACGTCGATGCGGCGGTGGGGCATTTGAGTCTAAAATGCGCGAAAACGAAAAATTAAGAGAACATTGATTTTATTTGAAAGAAACAGGCCACTACCATCATTCGAATCCACGGCTCCTTGCTCGCTGTCACGTTCCGATGCCGGTGTATTAATCGAAGCCAATTGTCCTTTTCTATTAGCCCTGAAAATGTTTTGGAAAAATTAATAATATTCAAGAACATAGTATAGTCCATCCATCAGCTCATGTCACTTTGTGATGCTGCTGGCCGACTTGTTCCCTTCCTCCACGTTCTAATGAAAGAGAAATTGAGTTTCCGAAAAAAATTATTTTTGCTCCCAGATTGTGGTTTTTATGAAATCGACGTGTTTTATCGATTTTATTTTAATTTAATTTTAAATTTGATCGAAGTCAATCTTTTTCGACACATTTTGTTATTTTTTAGTTTTTTTGCAAATTCGGTCACACTCAATTTCTCTTTCATTAGAACGTGGAGGAACGGAACAAACCAGCCAGCAGCAACACAAAGTGCCATGAGCTGGTGGACGGACTATACAGTGGCAAGGAGCCATCATCGAAAGACAGCCATACCTACGAGCACGCCGCTGTGCCGCCGACGAACTGCGTGGCAACTCATCGAGCCCGACCACACGCACATTCTGATGTTTCGCACGCCACTCTTGCACGATCTTGTAGTGGTAACGGATGGTGATCTGGGTGGAAATTCGCGCCACATTTACAGTATGCTTCCCAATTATTGACAATAAGATGTGCGAGTGATCATCGGTGCAAGGTGGACTCGTACCGTACGAGTCCGTACCTACTATCTTCACCACAGGCACACGTGTTCAACCTTGGTTTGATGTTGATCAGTGTGACAGACAAGATAACCACCAGATTTGATACTGAACAACGTGTTTACAAGAGAAAAAAGCATGCGTAACGGACAGCGAGCCACGTGAAATACGTTGATATGAGAAAGACGGCGAGCACAATCAGGCCGGGCACCTCGACCGATGCTTCGTGCGCATTTCGAGCCAAACTTGCGTAGTAGCACGCACCTGCACAAAAAACGGATTTCCATATCACAGACACAACGGATTTTTGTCCAAATTTACTAGCTTTTAAGCTAGAGTGGGGAATCCTATAAATAGCATTCCTTTATTGTATTTCATTCATTCCGTACCATATACTGAAGATAAACAAACAATCTATATTCCAACTGGCGGACTTCTGCGGGATATCGTGTCCCCTACACCCTCGCGCAGTGCCCGAAAAATACCGTAACCCTACGTCGTGGCCTCTGCTGATATTTTAGTCCAATTATGGCCAAGCTGCCTGGACATTAAATTATTCCCTTTGACCCTCACTGACTTTGCCGTTATTGGGCCGTGGAGAGCCCCGAATTGGATTTGGGCCATGGAGTTGCCCTGCGCCGTGGAGTGCGCTGAAGTTTTGCCGTCGTGCCGTGAAGACAATTTCGGACCGCAAAGTGTCGTGGAATCAATTTGAATCAAGAAAAGTTTGGACCAAAGCGTCGTGGACTAAATTTGGATGAAGAAAATTTCGGACCGATCGAGTCGTGGACTAAACTTTGAAGAAGCGAGCCGATGTGCCGCGTTGATTGGCCGACGTGCAACGTTGATGATTGGAGATATGAAGACTGTGGGTGGAGTACGAATAGCCGGAAAGATCTGCAGCTTCGAGCGTTGATGTTGGCAAGGACAGTGAGAGAAGAAAAATTTTGAAGTGCAGATGGTAATGTGATGCAAGCCACACGATGAAAAAAAGATTTTACGGATATTTTAAAACAGTTGAATTAACACTAATCTGTGATCTGTGATAAGCGCGTAATACAGTGACCCATGAAATGCCATTTAAACCCGTCATTTTCTCCCCAAAACCACTTGTCCTAGGCTCCCTGGCGGGGGGAGGAGTGGGGAATCCTATAAATAGCATTCCTTTATTGTATTTCATTCATTCCGTACCATATACTGAAGATAAACAAACAATCTATATTCCAACTCTAGTAAATTCTTTCAGAAGCTACTAAAATTTAGAATTTCGTAGCTTTTTAATACTAAATTTTTCACCGGCTAAAGGGCTAGTAAAAAATTCGAGAACAAAGCTACTAAGCATTTTCAAGGGAAAATAAAAATTTCGCGCGCCGGGTGCGCATTCCGGCCACCTGCTATGGTACCGTGCCGTTTATGGTACAAATGAGCATGCACGCCTTCAGTTGGTTCAGGCCTTGGCTTCAAGAAGCGCAAGTGTTGCACAGTACATATTGTTGTAGATGTTTAAAGGGTCTCCGCCATATATATGCGACCGAAACCAATCTCAATGAGACTTGGCACCGTAAGTGGGCTTGGTCCAAAACACTCACGGCCAAGAAAATTTTTTCCCATATCAGCTCCCTGTCTGAGCCAGGAGGGCTGGAAGGTAAAAAAATTTGACCCTACCTCAGCACCTTGAAATTAAAATATCGATCTGTTTCGCATATTCTTTGTGTGCAGTTTGTTCACAAATCTTTCATAAACGCCTTGGGTCTAATTTAGAACCACATTCACTTTTTTGGCACTACCACAGCTCGCGCTATTTTGCCAAAACCACGTAAATTTTCGAAAAAAAATTTTCCGTTGTATTTTCCGGTCACATAGAAAGCACACAGAGCTTTTATATAAAGTAGGCAAGAAAGCCCATATATCATGCTATTCAGGCGATCAATGACTAATTTTCCACCGCTGGTAAGTTTCGACAAAAGCTCGCTCAACTGTGGTGAACCTCAACTTTTTTGCCATTTTCTGTGGATCCCAAGCACACTTCTATCTCATATTTTCCTATTTTAATAACAATGTACCGAGGTGATACAGTATATGGCACGCCAGATAGTAAAAATAAAATTGTTGTTAATTCTGTGCAAATCTAGGTTGGTCCATCTGCATTCTTGGAGGTACGAGCAATAAATGAATTTTACACAAAATTCAAAATTTTAGATAATTTTAGCTTCCGTCATATTTTTAGCCTACCTACATTTGTCACGGATTTGTGGCCTTTGCTGTCCGATGAAGCCCCAACGTTGTTGTTGTTCATCGATCAAAATCCAAAATTCTAGTTCTAACGTATCCTGAGAAAAGTCGTGTTAAGTGAAGGCACCGCAGACGCTGGTCCTGTTGTAAGCCCGGTTGTAGTTCCAAGTCCAACGCATGGACCTCAATTAACACGATTTTTGTCAGGATACGTTAGAACTAGAATTTTGGATTTTGATCGATAAACAACAACAACGTTGGGGCTTCATCGGACAGCAAAAGCCACAATTCCTACCCAACTGTAGATAGGCTAAAAATATGACGGAAATGAAAATTTGCGAAAATTATGAATTTTGTGTAAAATTCATTTATTGCTCGTACCTCCAAGGATGCAGCTGGACCAACCTAGATTTGCACATAATTAGCAACAATTATATTTTTGCTATCTAGCGTGCCATATATCACCTCGGTACATTGTTACTAAAATAGGAAAATATGAGATAGAAGTGTGCTTGGGATCCACAGAAAATGGCAAAAAAGTTGAGGTTCACCACAGTTGAGCGAGCTTTTGTCGAAACTTACCAGCGGTGGAAAATTAGTCATTGATCGCCTGAATAGCATGATATACGGGCTTTCTTGCCTACTTTATATAAAAGCTCTGTGTGCTTGCTATGTCACCGGAAAATACAACGGAAAATTTTTTCCGAAAAATTGGTTTTGGCAAGATAGCGCGAGCTGTGGTAGTGCCAAAAAAGTGAATATGGTTCTAAATTAGACCCAAGGCGTTTATGAAAGATTTGTGAACAGACTGCACACAAAGAATATGCGAAACAGATCGATATTTTAATTTCAAGGCGCTGAGGTAGGGTCAAAATTTTTTACCTTTAAGCCCTCCTGGCTCAGACAGGGAGCTGATATGGGAAAAAATTTTCTTGGCCGTGAGTGTTTTGGACCAAGCCCACTTACGGTGCCAAGTTTCATTGAGATTGGTTTCGGTCGAGTTTATATGGCGGAGCCCCTTTAACTCATCCTTTAACACAAGTCGGTAATTTGCAGAAATCGACAGCACTAAGTTCTAGCACAGCTAAAAACGTGGTTTTGGGAACCAGCTACTAAAAGTTGTTGAAATTTTCAAGTTAGTAGCTTTTTGCTGGCAGTCCAATTTGAAAAATAAATCCTGGACGTTCTGTCAGTTGTCATCAAAAGCCAGTTGTCTCCCAATTCCAACCATGAATGCACATCGATGCCGATATGAACGCGAGCGGTGTGAGTATCATCCAACAAATGCCATCGCCAATCATGTTGCGCTGCTCGCAGCGGTACGCCGACGATGACCAGAACTGTGAGAAAAAACACAAAACACAGTTATCCTTGGCATAAAAATCACACGAAAATTGAAAAATCAAAAACCTCTTTTAACGATTTTGGCGTGCGACGCGTCACGTACTGAAACTTGCAAATTTCACACTTCGACGTGTTCGATGTGGCCAGCCAGTGCTCCAGGCACGATCGATGATATAAACCTGGCACAAGAAAAAAATAGTTTCTCTTCTACCTATTGGTCCATTGGCAAATGAGAATTCTGACATCCATAGTGCAAGCTGCATGTGGAATGTCCATTGGCAAATGAGAATTCTGACATCCATAGTGCAAGCTGCATGTGGAATATATTTCCAAAAATGAACCGTGGGTGGGAACCAACCCATAGTTCCGCGACAATGACATGGTGAGATTAGCGGCTCGCCAGCGTTGGCACTTCGCGTTTTCGGACTGGCCGCAAACGGAATCGATGACTCGCCGCCGTGGCAAATACGGCACACTGCTGCTGAACACTCGCTGCAATGGACGAACAATAATTGATAAAATTCGAACAAATTTTTAAAACATCACATTCTGTTGCCGCAGTGGTTCGAAATGATGCCAACGCACTGCGCACCTGGGGTCTCAAATCGCTCGCGGTCACCCATATTTAAAGGCGCACTAAATTTACCGCAAGCTACAATAGCAGAGCCCCACCCCGCACCTGAAACAAACTCCGCGAGATAATTTCGCTGGTCCACTGGAGCCGGGCTTCGGAGTCTGCTGCGGCGTGCCATCATTTTTAATTGCCGCATCGCCACCACCAACTGTGTCGTTCAACAGCGGATGAGCGGCCGTCGGAGACCTGAAACCAGAACCAGACCCAAAAGTGCACAACTTGGTCGGGGACAGCCAGTGCTGTGGCTAAAGGCAGTCTACGGGAGGTTGTCACTCAGCCCCCGAATACCGTAACCCACCGTAATTTTGATCTGCAAGAATCGTGTCGAGACCATTTTGTTTTTTATCTATGTTTTGCGTGTTAGCGCCAACACCAACTAACAATTCCAAGTTTTGGTGATCGACGCGCACGATGACAATTTCCAGCTTGCTGCCGCTAATACACGTGTCGATAAGCAGCGATCAGCATGGGTCTCGCAACGATCTCGCTTGCGGTGGGTTACGGTATTCGGGGGCTGAGTGACAACCTCCCGTAGACTGCCTTTACTTCTGAGAAGGGATCGGTTTCGAGGGTATGCCGATACCCGATAGTTCATGAAAAAAGCCGATATACCCGATACTTCCAAAATAACCCGACACCAGATAACGCCAAAATACCCACAAGAATGCCGTTTTTACGGCAAAAATGAGGCTTTCGCGCTGGGTTTTCTTGAGATAACCATTGAGTACGCGCGCAAACCATTTTTTAAATAAAAACCTTGCTCTGTTGTCGCGTCATGCAACATGAAAAGAGCCCGCCCACACACATTTTCAAAAATTATTAGTTCGTAAAACAGTGAACATCAGGAAAGTTGTTTTTGAGAAAGGGAAAAACATGCCGATACCCGGTACTTTTTGGGTGCCGGTACCCGATAGCCGATACCTTCCGATCCCTACCGGATTCCCCCCAAGCAGTGCTGTGGCTACTTTTGCGGGGCGGGTAGGGTACCTGGAATTTTGGGGGGGGGAATCCGGTTTGGGGGGGAGTGGGGGAGATTTTTCGGGGCGGGTAGGGTACAACACAAGTTTTTTCGGGTGCCTGTTTTTATGTACTAAAAAGTGCATATATCGCGCGCAGCGCGAGATTTTTTGCACTTTTCAGGGTTTTCGGTCGAAATTTGGGCATTTTTGGCCGAAAAATGGGCATTTTGGGGGTAAAAATCGGGGCGGGTAGGGTACCGGGGCGGGGCGGGTAGGGGTAGGGTACAAGAGCGGGGCGGGTAGGGGGATAGCGTACCAGGCCGGGGCGGGTAGGGTACCATTGGGCCCAGTGGTGTAGCTACCCAGGCGGGGCGGCAACCTACTGTACCACCCAAAATGCGGGGCGGCAACCTACCTACTGTACCAGCCGAGCTAGGGGGGGGGTCGTACCACTTGGGGGGGGGGTCATCTGGAAACCGAAATTTTTTATGTCTAAATACTGAAGAAAATGAGGCCTAAAACACTAATTTCGCGCGCAGCGCGCGATTTTTCGCCTATTTGCAGACAAATATGCTAATTTTATGCAATTTTAAGCCAAAAATGAATGTTTTGGGTGAAAAGTTAGGTGGGGCGGCAACCTACCTACTGTACCAGGGGAGGGGCGGCAACCTACCTACTGTACCAGGCGAGGGGCGGCAACCTACCTACTGTACCTAGGGGGGACCCCCCCACCCCCCCCCCTGCTACACCATTGATTGGGCCCCCCCCCACCCCCAGCCATAGCACTGCCCCCAAGGTTCCAGGTACACTACCCCCTGCCCCAACCCGCCCCGGATTTTTACACTTATGTACCCTAAACCGCCCCGCCAAAGTAGTAGCCACAGTACTGATTTCATTTATCTATCGTCAACACTTATGGGCTAATCTATCTATCGTGATCGCGTATTTAGTACATCTGATGAGTGTATTTTCCTTAATATTTAAACATTATTAGCAACTTAGTGTACTGTACTGTATAGGCAGTCTACGGGAGGTTGTCACTCAGCCCCCGAATACCGTAACCCACCGTAATTTTGAGCTGCAAGGATCGTGTCGAGACCATTTTGTTTTTTATCTATCTTTTGCGTGTTAGCACCAACACCAACCAACATTTCCAAGTTTTGGTGATCGACGCGCACGATGACAATTTCCAGCTTGCTGCCGCTAATACACGTGTCGATAAGCAGCGATCAGCATGGGTCTCGCAACGATCTTGCTTGCGATGGGTTACGGTATTCGGGGGCTGAGTGACAACCTCCCGTAGACTGCCTTTACCTTGATTTTTTGGCTACCCCTGTTCAATGTTGGAGGTGGGGGGGGGGTTTGGGGGGTAGCCCCCCAGTACAGTAGGTATCCCCCTCGCCTGGTACAGTAGGTATCCCCCGCCCCGATGTTTGGCATGGTACAGTAGGTATCCCCCCCCCCCCCGATTTTCACCCCGGTACAGTAGGTATCCCCCCGATTTTGCCCCAAAAGTGCCAATTTTTGACCAAAATGGCCAAAATTAGTGTAAAATCAGTGGTTTTTTTACCTCAAATTACCCAAAATTCGCCACACGATTCCACACATAATAAACGCATTAAAAATTTTCACCCAAAAACCTACCCCCCCTAGGTACATAACCCCCCAGGCCATCGGCTCTGGTACAGTACCGTAGGTATCCCCCCTCTCCGAGCGCGGTACCATAGTTTTTTTAGACACTTTTTAGGTGCAATTTGCACCTAAAAAATCAGAATTGCACCTAAAAATTCAGGGTTAGGTGCAAGCTTGCACCTAAAATTTTGGGCCCTTATTTGCTTAATTTAGCATTTATACAGCATCTTTTAAGGTTGGAAAGCTTAGAAACAAAAAAATGCGCTGCGCGGCTTTTCATTCCTTCCAATAAATTCCATCGAAGCATTTGGTCGACATCGACAAAAATATTGATCTGATTGATTGATTTCGTACACAGTTAGTACCTGGTGTGCCGGTATAAGATTCAAAACAAATACATGCTATACTAGGATCAGTGTAGTTCCTGGTCCGGCGAGGCGGTTAGTGAACCTACCCACTTTGTCGGTGCGGCGGTTAGTGTACCTCCCTGTGGGGGGAAGGATGGGGGAAGACCAAAATTCAGGAAAAAGTCCTTCTTTGAGGTAAAAAATTTGACCTATTTTTGCCTTTTTTTGGAAAAAATTCTCCATAAATAGGGATTTTGGCGACTTTTGACAACATGACCTGAAAATTACCCATCTTAGGCCTGGGCTAAAAATGCCTATTTTATTTTAGGCAAAAATTGTGGCGGTTAGTGTACCTGGTGCGGCGGTTAGTGTACCTACTAGTGTACCTTGGTCGCGGCGGTTAGTGTACCTTAGGAGGGGACTCCCCTCCCCCCAGGAACTACATTGACCAGAACTAAAGCAGAGCATGAC
>JASAMV010006842.1:0-112950 GCA_030248065.1 Rhynchonema sp. JSB1_4
TGACCCATTTAACTCGCAGTTGATGACACAAACAATGGTGGTAACTCCCCGGCGAGCGCGCGGCGTATACCTTGGTTGTCGTCAAAGTGAACGAACAGGCTTGTTTTGACCCATTGTATCATCAGAAACTGTGTAAAAAAGTGTATGAAGGCCAGGGTGCTTGTTTTGATCCATTATATCATCAGAAACTGACGGAAATACTGCATAGAGGACAAGGTGCTTGTTTTGACCCATTATATCATCAGAAACAGAGTGACAACGTGTGGTCACCACAACCAAGGTATACGGCGCTGCCTCCGGCACTTTTTTCCTAGTTTCTCTTTCATTAGAGCGTGGAGGAAGGGAACAAACCAGCAAGCAGCAACCCAAAGTGCCATGAGCTGGTGGACGGACTATACTCCTCTACGTGTGAATATTCTATATATTCTATTCTATCTATTCTTCCTGGCGAAGCAAAATGGTCGGACCCCGTTCTGTTCACTAGGGTCAATGTCAAACTTGGTGATCGGATGTGACTTGCCCTGGTTGCGCGTGATTCTTGCATCCAGGGAACTTAATGGAACCACTAATTGCGTCCAGCTTATTAGTTATTCATTTCAGGTCGGAAAACATCTTTTACGCTGGACGAAATTAGTGGCATTACTAAATTTCTTAATATCCTTAATTTAAGCAAGTCACGTGACCAAGGCAGATTCCATCCGATCTGATCCGATCAGCAAGTTTATATCGCTCATGTGAAGGCTTGACTGTATTGATATTCAATATAAAGGCAGTCTACGGGAGGTTGTCACTCAGCTCCCGAATACCGTAACCCACCGCAAGAGAGATCGTTGCGAGACCCATGCTGATCGCTGCTTATCGACACGTGTATTAGCGGCAGCAAGCTGGAAATTGTCATCATGCGCGTCGATCACCAAAACTTGGAAATGTTGGTTGGTGTTGGCGCTAACACGCAAAACATAGATAAAAAACAAAATGGTCTCGACACGATCCTTGCAGATCAAAATTACGGTGGGTTACGGTATTCGGGGGCTGAGTGACAACCTCCCGTAGACTGCCTTTACTGTATTTCATCCTATTGTTTTTGCAGTTGGTCTCAGTATGGTCTTGTTGCATTGATCTACTTGTGAAATAATGGCATGTTTACTGGCAGTAAACAAGGTGTTACCGTTCGATTGTTAGTGATGTTTTGCCGCAGTTCAAAAACCATTGCCTGCTGATTTCAGGGACCGACTAAAAGTCCCGGGGGCCCGGGGCCCGGGCCCGGGATGAGGTGACTAAAAGCCCCGGGGGCCCGGGGCCCGAGCCCGTGGCTAAAATTTTTTTTTTGATTTTTTTTTGACGAAAATTTTTTTTATTAGAAAAAGTGTTGCAAACGACGTTTCAGGACAAATGAAATCGATCCAACATATTTTTCAAAAATTGAAAAATTTTCGCCTGAGACCCAACTTGTGCGGTGACACCCGGTAGTATTGTGCAGATTCTATGGTCTTCTATTGGTCGCACAATGACTTTATAAGAATTGGTCAAATTTTTTTCCTGAATCGCAAAGCAGGCTAGTGACGGGGCAATGACGTTGCGTTGCGCGATCACACACAAAACAGGTAGTAAAGAGAATGTTTCAGACCTGCGGCAACGTGGTTGATCTGCTAGATTATTTTCAGCTGAAAATGTTTTGTGAGAATCACAAATAGCACAGTAGTTAAGAGTGATTGAACGTGGAAATCAGGATTGATTTTGATGAATTCTTATATGGTCATTGTGCGACCAATACCAGTCTGAGGTTGATGTTGACTAACGATGTTACTCTAATGTATTGTAGCATGCCGTACAACGTATTTTAATGCATCTAATGCCGTATATCTGACATACGACCATCAAAATATCGATTACAGCCCAAATCATGCGTGTCAGATCGACTTTGCGCGCCCGGTTTTGCACCAGACCTATGTATATACATGTGTAGTAGCATGCAGTAGTACATTATCGGTGCCACATCACTATAAAAGAGCAGCCCCGCGCATCCCTGTACGGATTTGGGGACAATACAGGGCGCCGCAGGCGCGATTTTGGAAAAATTGTCCCGTCCACAGGAAAAAAGTGCCAATTTTTGGCCTCGAAAAAGGCCATTTTTGGACATTTCAGCCCTTTTTGGGCAACTTTTTTTTATTAAAAAAAAAAGCAAAATCTGAGTTTCAAAAAAAATTTTTTTTTTTAAAAAAAAAATTTTTTAATTAACCACTTTTTTTTGAAACAACCCTGCTCGTGCGGTGCTTGTAAAGTATCATCACCAACCATGCATGTGCTTGTTCGGAAGCACACCAAATTACATTCACATCACAACCAGTGCACGTGCCTTAAGTGGGTGAAGTTATACTTTACCTATGGGTGCATTTAGCGTAAAAAAAATTTCTAAGCCGTTATGAAGTAGCATATCCACAAAGTCCCGCTGCTGCAAATCACTGCGCTGTTGCGAAATCTGAGGCCGACCCTGACCCCAAGTTGAGCTTCATTGCCGTCGAATGATCACTTATTGTAATGAAACGCCACAGATCTATGTCTGGGTTGCCTTGAGGGCTGCATTGAAGCAAAAAATACCAATGTTATTGGTCAGACAGTAAGCTGCTTTGAGGGCACGCCTTTGCGCAAGACCAGTGACACGTTGCTGTTTCAGCCCGTAACGCCAGACAACTTAGGTGATCCGGGCCAGTCGTCAGAGACGAAATCACAGGTCACAGATCTACATTTTTAGCTTACCTCTTTGGTAACTGTGAAATCTGTGTCGTTGTCAGGTTGCCGCTTTTGTAACTCTGAAACTTAATGGCCAGACTTGTAAGTTGGTATTTGACGAAAACCATCTTTGATCACTAGCCTGTCACGCAACTATATAATTCGAAAAATCTATCTCCACCAGTTATCCTTTGGGCTGACGCTGGTGTGCTTACCAAGGACACAGTTGGATTTTGTCATGGTCTTGACGTGATTCATTACACGATATTATACGTGTGAACTAATTTGTGCCTGTATAGTACATTTCTAATTTCGTTGCCTCATGCATTTTTACAGTCGCAGGGAGTCGAAGCAGACAACAAGCTCAACACGTAAAATATGTAGTCAACAAGCCACGCAGCTGACACATACCCGTCTTGTGTGTGACTGAAACATTCGAAACGCACACTAGCCA
Source organism: Rhynchonema sp. JSB1_4 (assembly GCA_030248065.1). Lineage (NCBI taxonomy): Eukaryota > Metazoa > Nematoda > Chromadorea > Monhysterida > Xyalidae > Rhynchonema > Rhynchonema sp. JSB1_4. The sequence goes on from JASAMV010006842.1 coordinate 3,185, forward strand.
GCTGCGTGGCTTGAGTTGACTCTGTGTTGAGCTTGTTGCCTGCCTCGACTTCGAACTGCAGTTTCCCTGCATCTGTAAAAATGCATGAGGCAACGAAATTAGAAATTTACTATATGATTTATGCCAATCCTTTCGTGCTAATTTTAATCTCATGTTGTTACTTAGCAATTTTTCTTATTTGTTTGCCTATCACTATCGTTGTTTGCATGCTAAAAAGTTGCGAACTTTCAGGATTTTATCAGTTATTGATCACCCAGTTCATAATTATTCATTGCTTGTAAAATAGCAAAAACGGTGTAACAATCATGTCACTTTAAAGCACACGCTGTGCAGAAAATTACGCATTAGATGGATATAAAATAAATGGTAGCGCAAAAACATCGATGCGAAAAAGCAGAAGGTAAAGGCAACCCACGCCAACACGAGCCCGATTTCGGAGGCAGAGTGCTTGCAAAACGAATAGAAAGAGAAAATCATCATGCTCCACATTGTATTCTACAACGTGTAACATTTCCCAAATCAGCAGCCACGTCGGAATGTTTCACCATTCCGTCAGCTGCGAAATCGGGCTCGTGTTGACGTTGTTTGCCTATAAACGAGAAGCTCATGAATGTATGGTTTGCAGGTGGACCGACACAAGCCAAAAATCATGAAACGTTTATGAAACATTACTGTCCACAAAACGCGGAACGCCGTCTGAGACTGGAAAGGCGGAACACCGTCGCCAAAGCAGAAGCGGTGTCGTTTCGGTAACGAGAGCCAATCGCCGGAATAAGCACTAGACGGCCCGCCAACTTTTGGCAGTGGAGAGCGTCCAACGGCATCACTTTTGCTTGACGACGGTGTTCCGCTTTTCCGGTCTCCGGTCTGAGAAGGTTTCTGAGCCGTAATGTTTCACGAAAAATTGAAAGACGCTCTGGTGGGCGGAAAATGAACTGAACTGAAATAACGTGAAAATTCAGGGCATTTGAACCACGGCACTGACTTCGAAAATCTGAAGTTTTGGACAAAACTAGCTCAGGTGTTGTGCGGAAACGCAGGGACGGCTGTCCTTTGGCTGAGCCCAAAACCACACCACTTTGAGGGGTAGACAAGACACATCTTCCTGGCTGGCTGGACAAGTAAATCTTGCTCAACTGAACTCCTCAACTTGTCAACAATAACACATCTCAAGTCTAACTATCCATATCCATCTCCCCCTCCACCCCAAATCACTTCAACTGGTTGATCGTCTCATTCAACTCAGCCCAATCGGCCATTGCTTTCATTTCATTTCATCTCACTTCTTCCAAATTGACTGAAGCGGGATCACTTCATTATCAAATAGAAACCTTCAAATTCTACGAGTCGTGTTCTGTTGAAAACATTGCGATGTAATCCAGTTATGCAGATACGTAGATTATATCGTTTTCGTTACGGTGTTCTGCCTTGTTACCGTATACATACATACATTGCTTGCGGTGGTGACCCGCCTTGCACTTGCATGGTTGTCTCACCTTGTTCAATCATGCGTATCGCACACGCGCGCGCAACACACTGCAAACAACACACATGCACACACACACACAAACACACACAAACGCGCCAGCCAGCTGTGCTGACTGTGCTGCTGCTTGTTTGTTTATAAGGCACGTGTTTAGCAGCATGGTCAACACGGCTTTATAGCCGAAACGGTAAGTAGTCGGACTCACAACCGGAAGGTCGAGGGTTCGAGTCCACTTTGGGCCCTCGAAACTTTTTTCGCACAAAACCTGTCCCGGGACTTTTAGTCACCTCAGCCCGGGCCCGGGCCAGCACCGCGGGACTTTTAGTCACGGGCCCCGGGCCCCGGGGCTTTTAGTCACCTCATCCCGGGCCCGGGCCCCGGGCCCCCGGGACTTTTAGTCGGTCCCCTGATTTCATAGTTTTGCAAAACATTGGAGCCCTGGCCGCAAAGAACCACCCGCCATGCTGGAAACCGCAAAAAATTAGTAATTTGCTCTAATCGAACTTTTCCGGTTTGCGGTTGATAAAATAACCGCAAACCGGATTTATTGTGAAACACACGTTCACAATGGTGCGGTTTGCGATTTGCGGTTTGCGACAGAAAGAAACCGGAAACCGGATTTATTGTGAAACACACGTTCACAATCGTGCGGTTTGCGGTTTGCGGCAGAAAGAAACCGCAAACCGGAAACCGGATTTATTGTGAAATTGAAAAAGTGCGGTTTGCGGCAAAAAACAACCGCAAACCGCAAACCAGATTTATTGTGAAACCAGCCTCACTTAGGGGGGCTCTATTCCGGGGGACGGCTCTATTAATTCACTGACCCCTTTTTGGGGGGCTGTATTACGGGGGGGCTGTATTTAGGTTTTTACGGTATTCTATTTCTGACAATACGGTACACTGGCACGCACAGACACTACAGTGGTGCCTATGGGTGTTTTTGATGCTGATTTGTGACTAAAATAGTTGAAACAAGCCACATTGACATCGCCCGCGCTTGGCCAAAGTTGTTCTGAACGAAAAAATTACTGTCTAAAATTGGAAAATTTCGTAAAAAACGGTTTTTTTCCGTCCGCCAACGGCACCGCCTGTTCCCCCTCCCGGACAGGAACTACAGTGTTCAGTTCTGACAAGCGAACAATGCAGGAACCCGCGCGACACGGTATGCATATGCATCAACCAGAGATCAGGATCGGGCCGGGCTGGGGATTTTGAACTTTTGGCTCGGGCCGGGCCTGGCCGAAGATTTGGAGGTTCGGGCCGGGTGTTGCCGGCTCGCCCCGGCCCGAATTGCTCAAATTTCAAGCCGAACCCATCGTTTTAGACCAAAAATTTCCAAAAAATCGCGCCTCGCGCAGAGTACCACATGCACATTTTTTGTGGGACCCAAATGGCCCCGGTTTACAGCAGTGTAGTTCCTGGGGGGGGAGGGGGGGTCCCCCCCTAAGGTACACTAACCGCCGCGACCAAGGTACACTAGTACACTAACCGCCGCGCCAGGTACACTAACCGCCTCACTTTTTGCCCAAAATAGGCATTTTTAGGCCTAAAATGGGCATTTTTAGGCCTTAAAATGGGTGATTTTAAGGTCGATGTTGTCAAAATTCGCCAAAATACCCTTTTTATGGAGAATTTTTTCCAAAAAGGGCCAAAAATAGGTCAAATTTTCAACCTCAAAAAGTGACTTTTTCCTGGATTTGGGTCTTCCCCCCCCTTCCCCCCAGGGAGGTACACTAACCGCCGCACGGAAAAAAGGGGTAGGTACACTAACCGCCGCGCCGGACCAGGAACTACACTGGTTTACACATTTTGCAAATTTTGGCTTTTTGCGACTTGTTCCTTAGACCCCAAAATCGGGCCGGGCCGGAGTTTTTGGTCAGTCGAGCCCGGCCGGGCCGAATCTCTGGCATCAATCAATCAACAAAAAATAGTATAACGGAAAACGGATCAGAACGGATAAAAAAATTAGTGATGCAAGTGGGAAGCGAAAGTATTTTTTAAATTTTATGAACCCATATAAACAACTTGCAGATCGCCGACATCAACGGCCATAAATTATTCTCCTCCTCTAAATTATTCTCCTCCTCCTCACGGGGTGACTGCTTTGATTTTTTGTTCATTCAGTTCTCCAGTTCATTCTAACTTCAGTGTGGGGCATATTTACCAGTCTCTGTGGGGTCAAACAAGTTCCTTGGTTCACTCCATGCTGATTATGTAAACCACGTGGTCGTGTGAATTCAGCCCGCACTGTAGCCACAAGCAAGGAAGTGGAAAAAGTTATGCTTTTTTCTGCATTGGTGCATCCTGTTAACGTGGACTCACACTGCTGAACGTTTCCGGTCTTGGATTGGAACTTGCTATAGATAACTCAGTTTTGTATGCTATAATACAGCGCACCTCATCGGGTTGGCTGCTTGACACATATGTATATTGGGTGGAAACACTTTTCTTCGGTACAAGTCTGCATCTCACTGGTACGAGCGAATAAATCGATGGTTCTGTCGCTCGTTGAGAATGGGTGGCTTTGCCGCCTATGGACATGGTCTGTGCAGTTGTCGTTTTTTTTGCGTTCCTTCATTCTGTCTTGTGTCCGACTGAACTATACGTATTTCGTTTGAATTGGAGTTCCCACCTGTTATTTGTAGCCACCCGCGGCTCAAGTTTAAAGAGTAAATTCTCTTGGCAGTTTTTTCTTGTTTTACTGGGTTGCCATAATACCTGGCTGCAAAAGTTTGCGACACTGCGATACAGCTAAAGTTCGTCAGTTGACATCATCAGTGAACGCAGTGCTTTTGCATCCAGCCTGGCAAAAAAACACGGTCCTTCTCTTTCCAGCTTTGACGCAACCGAGTTTATCGCAACGTGTTATACATAAAACCTACATACACGTGGGGCAAGCTTGGGTCCATACAGCCAATGTGCGTCATCTTGCCCCACCAACTGCGGTACACCAAATAAGCGGTTAGCCTGCATTGCTGCGGCTGCTATGCTGCCTGCTTATGGAGTGAATTGAGCAGCTCACAACGAATTTGGCGCGCACACTCAGATGCCGGGGTGCCTGTTCAAACCGACTTTTGCTAATGTCACCGGCGGAGCTGCGATTTCAGACGCTGTGATACGATGAAATTCTGTCGTACGCCGCTCTTACGCGGCCGACAGCTCAGCAGTTCTGGGCTTTCTGAACTAAGAACAGGCTCTAGCATGTTCACGACGCCTTTCTAGCCTTTTCAAGGTGAACCGCTGTTGTTCGAAAGTTGTAAAGTCGTTTCCTGGAGCGTAAACCGAAAACTCAAATGTCGATAGTTTCAAGATCAGATCACATGATAGGTATTTTTTTCTTCATGTTCGGGAACAATGCGATGTATAGCGGGTGTCTAATAACGTTCATTAAAAACGTTGGCGACGTTGCTTGTGGAATCTGCCGCCCCTATGCTGTGTAGTATAGTCCATCCATCAGCTCGTGACACTTTTTGTCAGCTGAAAAGCTTGACAGGATCCAGAGCTGTTCCGGTTCCGGTTAGCTTACGAAAAAGAAAAGAAAGAGAAATCGGTTTTTATTTTATTTTTGCGCTCCGTTTTCTCTGACATTGCCTTGCGGAGGAACAATTTTTCACAACGGAACCAGAACCTCCCAACCAAAAGTGCCGTGAGCTGATGGACGGACTATGCTTATGCCGCTACACCAGAACTTTAATAGGATGTTATTGTACCCTAGCATTACATGGCTATTGGTCGCACAATGATCATATAAGAATTCATCAAATCAATCCTGATTTTCAAGTTCAGTCGCTCTTAACCACTGTGTTATTTGTGATTCTCACAAAAAATTGGTGTCACCTTTGAAAAAAAACTAAAAGAGACAAAATGTGCTGAAGATTGAATTCGATCAAATTTGAAATAAAATTAAATAAAAATCGATAAAACACGTCGATTTCATAAAAACCACAATGTGGGAACAAAAAATTTTTTTTCGGAAACTCAATTTCTCTTTCATAAGAACGTGGAGGAAGGAACCTAGTCAGCCAGCAGCATCACAAAGTGACATGAGCTGATGGACGGACTATACACAACTACGTCTAACAGTTGTGTGCACTTCTTACACACGTGCGTATTTTGCAGACCACTATCGGTCGGTTGTTTTTGTCATACGTGGGTTACGAGCCCAGGTATAACAAAAACAACTCGTAATTGTCACCTCACTTCTTGTTTGTCATCCATACTCAGTTTGTGCAGTTTGTCGCTCATTCTACTTGGCGGTTCCTTTGGCTGGCATTGGCAAAGCGTTGGCCAAGTCATGTTCACAACTTGTGAAAGTTCGTGTCTGCTGGATTTTTTTAAAAAAAGGTTTTTATTTTTTTCGGGGCAACAAAATGCGGTAAACGTCCAAAATGGCCTTTTTGGGGGTTATTTTTTGTAATTTTATCTCAAGGGTCGAAAATTTTTTTGTCAAAATCAGTTTTGGGGCAAATCGTATTTGGTACCAAGTGGTACCTTCCCGTGATACGTGAGACAGTATGCATGTTGGTGCTTCGACATGTCACACCCCATCGGGGAGCTCGAACTCGGTCAGGTACGAGGTACGACCGATTCAGCGACCCAACAGTGTTTCTACGCTTATTGTCCGAATTCTGTGTGGTTTATGAGAAAATCTTGCTTATTTCGACCAGAAACTACTGTGTCTGATACAATAGAAGAGCAACAATCACCCTTCCATTTTAAGCACAGTCTGTTGCATCGCACCGCACCGATATGGCGTATACACGGTCGGTGATGCTTCACGCCAGCGTAATCGGCCGGCGCCCGATTAAGCTGTCTTACGAAAAAGCAGCGATTCATACTACTTTTACCCACTTGGGAAAAAATTCGCTTCTGTTGCGCCTGTTCGCTGGATTTAGCCGCCTGTTAGATATTTGCTTATTTGGTGGGCCTTGTTTCGCTCTTATCGATGTTCCTGGATCTGTGGCTTTATCAGCGGTTGCTGTTGCGTGCTGTGTGTGTGTGTTTGACCAAGATTTCCCATCACTGGCCGACATGCTAGACACGTCGTACTATATAGATAGAACTGTTTGTTGTATTTGCAAAGCTGCAAACACACGTAGTATGATGTTACGCTGCCCGTCTGACGTACGGTCGATTTCAACATAAACACATCAGGGTTGGGCAAAAAAAACGGGGGCTTTTTTCTAAAAAAACACTTTTTTATAAAAAAACGCCCGCTTCTTTTTTTTTTTTTTTTTTTTTTCTTTTTTTTTTTTTCTTTTTTTGCGATTTACCAGAAAATATTCCCTTTCTTTTCCAAATATTTTCTCACTTTCTTTCTTTTTCTTTCTCTCGTTCCTTCATCCACCCCGCAGCCGCCCGCGCCGCTGATCTGATTCAGACCTGCAAAGTGAAAACCCTCTTTCTCTCCCCCCCCTAGAACGTCTTCATTTAACCACGTTTTCTTCCCAACATGAGCGTTTTCCAATTTTTTTGGGGGCATATTTTGGTCATCTGGGCGTTTCCCCTAAAAAACCAACGTTTCCCCCCTTTTTTTAAAAAATTTTTTATTTTTATCCCTTCCCCACACCCCACCCACGGGGCGACGTGCGCTTCAGAGGGGTGTTGACGTTGAGTGTGTGTGCACGTGGTACAGTCAGTCCCAGACAGTGCGCAGAATTAGGGCGGAATTTTCGAAACGGTGTAAAGGTCAGTTGGGCGTAAAGGTCGGTGTAAAGTTCGGTCGAAAGCTCGGTCGGCGTGGCTGGGTGTAAACGTGAAACATTGCCTGTTATTAACGTGGCATGTTTCAAGTTTACACCGATGTCTATCACACTGAGCTGTCGACCGAGCTTTCCACCGACCTTTACACCCAACTGACCTTTGCACCGTTTCGAAAATATCACCCTTAGAATCAGCGCATGGTCGCGCATTTTTTGCGCATTGAGTAATGTGTGCTGTCAACGCATCTGACAGCATGTGCACTTGTGCGGTATTGCTGACGGTGACAAACGTTTCTTAGCGTGCAATATTCGGTTAGCAATTTTAACTATTGCGACCAGGGTTGAAAAAAAAAATTTTTTATTAACGAGCTTTTTTTTTTAAAAAAAAAATTTTTTTTTTGATTTTTTTTTTGACGAAAAATTTTTTTATTAGAAAAAGTGTTGCAAACGACGTTTCAGGATAAATGAAATCGATACAACATATTTTTCAAAAATTGAAAAATTTTCGCCTCAGACCGAACTTGTGTGGTGACACCCGGTAGTATTGTGCAGATTCCATGGTCTCCGACCAGTCTGAGGTTGATGTTCACTAACGATGTTACTCTGATGTATTGTAGCATGCCGTACAACGTATTTTAATGCATCTAATGCCGTATATCTGATATACGACCATCAAAATATCGATTACAGCCCAAATCTTGCGCGTCAGATCGACTTTGCGCTCCCGGTTTTGCACCAGACCTGCATATATACATGTGTAGTAGCATGTAGTAGTACATTATCGGTGCCACATCACTATAAAAGACCAGCCCCGCGCATCCCTGTACGGATTTGGGGACAATACAGGGCGCCGCAGGCGCGATTTTGGAAAAATTGTCTCGTCCACAGAAAAAAAGTGCCAATTTTTTGCCTCAAAAAAGGCCATTTTTGGACATTTTAGCCCATTTTGGGCAACTTTTTTTTATTAAAAAAAAAAGCAAAATCTGAGTTTCAAAAAAAAAAATTTTTTTTTTAAAAAAATTTTTTTAATTGACCACTTTTTTTTTGAAACAACCCTGATTGCGACAGCACGCTGTAAACAAGTTCAGGATATGTAGTTGACGGTCTTGTGACTGATTTTATGCACAACGCGTTTTCACAGTAAAATATACACTGTAACCTAAGAATCTCCAATTAGTTAGTTCGAAGCAATTAAATGATACTTATTTAACTATGGGCAACCAGTGTGACTGCTTTACAGAACAAGTGGGACTCAGTAACGAACAATGCCATTAAAGTTCTGGTTTTTGGAGTTTTCGTAAGTGCCAAACTGTCAATAAAACACGCGTTTACTTTGCAGCGCTATAATTGCATTAGCAACTTTTAGAAAGTTTTTTGAGGCGGCAGTCGAGTATCATGCCGGCCGCCTGCTGCCTGTATCCATGTAATTTTTCTCTCACCGACTCTGCATCTACTGTACATCCGTGCCAAAGTCATAAAGGCGTAGGCATGCAGTTGCTGTTACAACAGTATGTGGAAGATTGTTTTTCATGGCAGACACTGAGTCTTGAGTTTCGTTCTCAAAGGGCAGTAATGTATGACCGCTTCCTTACGGCATTACGGCAGCTGCTTTGTTTTTGTTGCAAGTTAGATGATGCTTCAATCGTTCACGCTTGTAGAGATCTTGGCCGCTCCTTTGTGCCACGGATCTGTGCTGGCGCGACACAAACAACAACTCCGCTGATATTTTGAAAATGAAAACACACGTTACACTAAATCTTTGTGTCAGTTTGCAACCGTATATTTACAAATTACACTTCTTGATGCCCCGAAATTCTGATTCCGGCACCAACCCGGAGGGGGTGGGTGGGAGGAACCTGTGGCTGTGTATAGGCAGCAAACAGAACGCTTCATCTTTTCCTATTCGTCTGTTTTTACATGTGTAATTTCAAGCCAGCAAAAATTCCTTGCTCTGCAGTCGTCCAGATGCAGTGGATAAAGTTGATATTCAGGAACACAAAAATCACTTTGTGAACGGCATTTTGTCGTTCGATATCAATGTGCCTGTTGCATCGCGTGCGTGAATGCATCTCTCTCAATACCACACCTGGTTTCGTTGATGTGGTGGTGAAGATCAGTACAACTCGGATATTGAGCAGTACCGAGTATACGAACCCTTTCCGTTGCGCTCTAACTGAGTATTGAGTCCAAAGCCATCTTAGGCGGCTGTTAGCAGGCAATATGTAGATCTGTGGCTGGGTGTCAGGGTTGGTTGAAGCAATAACCCATCACAAAGTTGGCAAGTTTACACGGCACTTCGTCTGGTAAATATAGGTGACTGGCATATGTACGTGCCTTAGGTATTTAACAGACATACGTCGTGTGGGACAGCAACTTGGGATATTTGCTGGGTTTTGACCATCATCATAGATGTTAAAGAATAATAGTCCAGGAGTTCGGGGCCCCTTCATTCTCAGAATTCTTTTATCCGGTTTACTCTGCTAAGGAAACACATCTCAAATTACAACCGTTGTATTTCACAGAAACTGCTCGCACGGCTGTGGTTTCGCACCTTTTTTGTTTAGAAGCGTTGTGATTATTCCACAGCTGTTCATATGCTACACATACTGGCTCTTCGTTCATCCATAAAAGAACTACCTCTCATCAATGAAAAATAGAAGCAGTGGACAGTTCATTGTGGTCATTGACTCAATCTCTCAAAAATGGCATTTTACAAAACTGTTGTTGTGTGTGACCAACGAAGCGCGTTGGAGTATGATGTACTTCTTCAGTGAACGTGGATGGGCTTGTTTTCCCACAAGCTCATTGAGTAGTGCACTTCACCTTGTCTCCACAGGTAACAGTGCTAGTTTACGCAGCCGGGGACTACACTATTTGATGAGGCGTGTAGTGTGTCTATTTGTCTAACGGCTTGTGAGCATTATATTAGCTGCGGCAATTGTAGTAGCTCTGGAGGTGGCCGGTTATGTAGGCCAGGTATGTATCGGTTTAGCTAAGTAGCAGAATCTAGATGCACACACACATAGATAGTCGGGCTCTCTTCCTGTTGCCTAGCGGTGTATGTAGGTCGGGTCGGACCCTGTACCCGTTATGCTATCAGTTCGCCGCCAGTATACAACTTTGTATGCATACTCTGTGTATGTACATGTCGCATTGCTGCTGCTGCAGCTAGAAAGCCATCGAGCCATTCCTTCGAACACACGCACAAGTGTCCTGTGTCGGCTGCTGCTGATGCTGGCTTCCATTCCTTGTGTGTGTGTGTGTGTGTGCTTAAAGGGTCTCCGCCATATATATGCGACCGAAACCAATCTCAATGAGACTTGGCACCGTAAGTGGGCTTAGTCCAAAACACTCACGGCCAAGAAAATTTTTTCCCATATCAGCTCCCTGTCTGAGCCTGGAGGGCTAAAAGGTAAAAAATTTTGACCCTACCTCAGCACCTTAAAATTAAAATATCGATCTGTTTCGCATATTCTTTGTGTGCAGTTTGTTCACAAATTTTTCATAAACGCCTTGGGTCTAATTTAGAACCATATTCACTTTTTTGGCACTACCACAGCTCGCGCTATTTTGCCAAAACCACGGAAATTTTCGAAAAAAATTTTTCCGTTGTATTTTCCGGTCACATAGAAAGCACACAGAGCTTTTATATAAAGTAGGCAAGAAAGCCCGTATATCATGCTATTCAGGCGATCAATGACTAATTTTCCACCGCTGATAAGTTTCGACAAAAGCTCGCTCAACTGTGGTGAACCTCAACTTTTTTGCCATTTTCTGTGGATCCCAAGCACACTTCTATCTCATATTTTCCTATTTTAGTAACAATGTACCGAGGTGATATATAGCACGCTAGATAGTAAAAATAAGTTGTTGTTAATTATGTGCAAATCTAGGTTGGTCCAGCTGCATCCTTGGAGGTACGAGCAATAAATGAGTTTTACACAAAATTCATAATTTTAGCAAATTTTCGCTTCCGTCATATGTTTAGCCTACCTACGTTTGTGACGGATTTGTGGCCTTTGCTGTCCGATGAAGCCCCAACGTTGTTGTTGTTTATCGATCAAAATCCAAAATTCTAGTTCTAACGTATCCTGAGAAAAATCATGTTAAGTGAAGGCACCGCAGACGCTGGTCCTGTTGTAAGCCCGGTTGTAGTTCCAAGTCCAACGCATGGACCTCAATTAACACGATTTTTCTCAAGATACGTTAGAGCTATAATTTTGAATTTTGATCGATAAACAACAATAACGTTTGGGCTTCATCGGACAGCAAAAGCCACAATTCCTCCCCAAATGTAGATAGGCTAAAAATATGACGGAAGTGAAAATTTGCTAAAATTATGAATTTTGTGAAAATTCATTTATTGCTCGTACCTCCAAGGATGCAGCTGGACCAACCTAGATTTGCACATAATTAACAACAATTATATTTTTACTATCTAGCGTGCCATATATCACCTCGGTACATTGTTACTAAAATAGGAAAATATGAGATAGAAGTGTGCTTGGGATCCACAGAAAATGGGAAAAAAGTTGAGGTTCACCACAGTTGAGCGAGCTTTTGTCGAAACTTATCAGCGGTGGAAAATTAGTCATTGATCGCCTGAATAGCATAATATACGGGCTTTCTTGCCTACTTTATATAAAAACTCTGTGTGCTTTCTATGTGACCGGAAAATACAACGGAAAACTTTTTTTCGAAAATTTCCGTGGTTTTGGCAAAATAGCGCGAGCTGTGGTAGTGCCAAAAAGTGAATATGGCTCTAAATTAGACCCAAGGCGTTTATAAAAAATTTGTGAACAAACTGCACACAAAGAATATGCGAAACAGATCGATATTTTAATTTCAAGGTGCTGAGGTAGGGTCAAAATTTTTTACCTTTTAGCCCTCCTGGCTCAGACAGGGAGCTGATATGGGGAAAAATTTTCTTGGCCGTGAGTGTTTTGGACCAAGCCCACTTACGGTGCCAAGTTTCATTGAGATTGGTTTCGGTCGCGTATATATGGCGGAGCCCCTTTAATGCTCTTCAAATTTTGTGTGTGTCTGTGTTCCCTTGTTTTCACGTCAGCCTGTGCTGGTGTTGGTGAACCAGTTGGCCTTATCGATGGCTATTTGTAGCAGATGTGGTACTGCCACAATTATGTATTGTTTTTACCATTTGATGGTGCTTGGTTGTGCAGTGCAACGCACCAACCGGCCTCAACATGCTATTCTGTTGTCACGGTCGTGTGAAAATTTTATCGCTTTATGCACCTCTGTTATCGCCATTATCGGCGTCTCACGTTTTCATGTTTTATGGACTGTCGCTTCTCTTGCCTCTAAACTGTTTGGGGCCTCAACTGTTTTTACAACACATACATACAGTACGCGTAACTAAACTGGTATAATAGTTGACTTTTGCGACAGGTTTGTTTTGTTTAAGATAAGTTGTTTTGATGACACGTATTTAAGAGTTTTATGTCATTGAGCGCATCATTTTTACAGGTCAAACCAAGCACATTTATTCTACTGGTGTCACCACCACCACCAGTGTCAACATGCTCAAATCTTTCCGACACCAAGTGGACCAGACTTTATTTCTGGCTCATTGAGCCAATTGCGGTCGTTTTTTTAACTGCGTTTTCTTTCATCAGGCACCGCAGCATCGACTATAACTGAATTCAGTCAGACAGGAAGCGAGGCACAGGGAGCTGTTGTGTGGACGATTCACATAACTAACCTGACGATTATAAAAGTTCATTCAAGTATACACAAGAAGGTCAGCAACTGTGCTGTCGCCGTCGTTGTCTTGGAAATTCGTTGACGGACGGAGTCGAAGTGAATCGTTGACATCGCCGTTTCAACGTCATTGAAAACCACCGATACCTCCTCCAATAAACAGTCAACCAGCAGGAAAAAAACAGCAGTAAACAACAACAATAAACTCGACCACTGCAATCGCGACAGGCCGAGGTCAACGACGAGCGGAGGATCATGTGCGAGGAGCACCACATCGCGCCACCGACCAGTGGCCAGAAACACCACAACAACAGTGACCAAGTGATGACCGGTGACATTTCGATGGACACACCCGTGCAGACAGCGGCGTCCGCTGTGCCGCCACTATCGCCAACGGTCAGTGCGCATTCCCATCAGGTTGGCCTTGTTCAGTCGTTGTGGTGTCAGAGGTCGCAATCGGGACGGGTATATGGCCCGCCCGGCCCGGCCCGATCCCCCAGTCGCTGGCCCGGCCTGGCCCGAGTTAGCTAAAGCTCAGCGCGCTCCGAATGTGTTGAGTCAGATTTTTTACCCGATTTTTGTCATAATCAGTGTTGGAGGTGGGGGGGGGGGTTTGGGGGGGGTAGCCCCCCCCAGTACAGTAGGTATCCCCCCCCTCGCCTGGTACAGTAGGTATCCCCCCCGATGTTTGGCATGGTACAGTAGGTATCCCCCCGATTTTCACCCCGGTACAGTAGGTATCCCCCCCGATTTTGCCTCAAAAGTGCCAATTTTAGACCAAAATGGCCAAAATTAGTGTAAAATCAGTGGTTTTTACCTCAAATTACCCCAAATTCGCGCGCTGCGCGCGCAAATACTACGTTTTCACACGATTCCACACATAATAAACACATAAAAAATTTTCACCCCAAAACCTAACCCCCCCCCCAACCCCCCCCCCCCCAAACCCCCCCCTGGGTACATACCGTAAAAACCTAAATAGAAGGGGGGGGGGGGCTCTATTAACTCACTGACCCCATTTTGGGGGGGCTCTATTACGGGGGGGGGGGCTCTATTCCGGGGGGGGCCTCTATTAATTCACTGACCCGAACCTGAAAAATTGTTCCCAGAAATACCCCCCAAAAACCCCTAAAAATGGGTTTAAAAGGATGTTTTTTCGCTTGTAATCGCATTTATTCGTGTCCATTCGTCAATTAGAGGCATATTATGTGCTCTGAACGAACAACAAACGTGCATAAATGTACCTGTACACCACTATCAAGCCTTAATACACTACAGTATAGGGGATGTTACTTAGGGGGGGCTCTATTCCGGGGGGGGGCCTCTATTAATTCACTGACCCCTTTTTGGGGGGGCTGTATTACGGGGGGGCTCTATTCCGGGGGGGCTGTATTTAGGTTTTTACGGTAACCCCCCCCCAGGCCATCGGCTCTGGTACAGTAGGTATCCCCCCCTCTCCGAGCGCGGTACAGTAGGTATCCCCCCCTCCAGAGTACCTCCAACACTGGTCATAATTATTGCGATTTTTCTGAACATAAGTTTTGTTATTGCTTTCAATGAAAAAGTTGTCAGATATACAAGTACTGACTGATCTTTACTTGCCGAATCCATCAGAAATTTTAGTATTTGTGGCAAAAAGTCCCTATTTTTCAGTAAAATAATTCACTTCAGGAGCTTCGGGCCGGGCCCGATCCTCCAGGAAGAAATTTCAGTGGGGAGTCACTGCTGTGTAGTTCCTGGGGGGAAGGGGGACCCCCTAAGGTACACTAATTTCCCCGACCAAGGCACACCAGTACACTAATTTCCCCTCCGGGTACACTAATTTCCCCAATTTTTGCCTAAAATGGCCATTTTTAGGCTTAAAATTGGCATTTTTAGGCCTAAAATGTCTGATTTTAGGTCAATTTCTCTAAAGTCGCCAAAATACCCTTTTTATGAAGAACTTTTTCCAAAAAGGGGTAAAAATAGGTCAAATTTTCGACCTCAAAAAAGTGACTTTTTCCTGATATTGGGTCTTCCCCCCTTCCCCCAGGGAGGTACACTAATTTCCCCTCGAAAAAGTAGGGAGGTACACTAATTTCCCCGCCGGACCAGGAACTACACTGAGTCACTGTACCATGTACTTTCGCGGGAAGGCAATTTTTATGCATAAATCGCGCGAAGCGCCCAAATTTCTGCACTTTTTGGTCGATTTTGGCCTTTTTTAGCCATTTTGGATCAAAAAGAAGGGCGCTTTTGGGATTGGGGTGATGGTGCTATTTGGGAAAAGCTGGGGGAGAAAGAAAGCATACCAGACAGGCAATGCTGTGGCTGGGGGCACTGTAGTGGCTGGGGGGGGGACCCCCCCCCAATCCCGAGGGGAAGGATACCTAAACGAGCCGACCCCAAAGGGTCTCTCGAGTAAGCAGATTTATGGTTTTCAAAGGCAAAAATAGGTGTTTTTCGACCTCGGGACCCCCAAAAATCGCGCGCTCCGCGCGCAAACAGCCAAAAATGTTAATTTTAGGCCAATTTTCGGCAAAAATGTCAAAAAATACCCATTTTTAGGCCAATTTTGCAGTAAAATTGCATGCAAAAAACGGCTTTTTTTCGCCTTTTGACGGACCATAGGGGTATCTTGGGTAGCCTCTGGGGGGTATCTCGAATAAGTCCGAAACCTTCCCCCCCTAGGGTATCTTGGGTCGATTGGCCTGCCACCACACTGGCTGGGGGTGTACGCAAAATACGAAGTACCGGATACTAGGGGTAACCACCAGCTCCCATTAACGACACCACTGTCTTGAGCTTTGAGGTGAAAATCTTTATCTCTTTTTGTCATTTTTTGAAAAAATCCAATCAAAAAATTGGTGTTTTGACAATTTTTTTTAACATATATCTAAATCTAAATATCAGCTGTTTTGGCATGAAAGTGCTTGTTTTAGGCGTGTGTGGAATGATTTCAGCGCACCTGGAAAACACATTCGAAAATAAAATAATTGCCTGAAAAAATTTCCGATTTTTTGTGAGAAGAAAGTTTTTTTTGCAAATATGATGGCAGCACAGCAAGCGATCCAAAAATCAACTTGCCAGACTGAAATTTCACTTGTCAGTTGCAAATACAGTATACTCTGACAATTCTTTTGGGAGGAACTTTTCAAACGCGTTGCCTGATCCGTAAAGCGCATGATGCGTGCACTGGCTATAGCGGTCACGTGACAGGTGTAGCCAGTGCACGCATAACGAGCTTTACGGATCAGGCAACGCGGGTGAAAAGTTTCTCCCAAAAGAATTGCTGGAGTATACCTACTGTTCAATCGCATTAATTTGCAGGTGGCGGGCAGCAGCACTGCGACGTCGTCGAATCGAGACGATACCGAGATGAGTCCGTCGTTAAGCAGCGATTCGGGTCGCGAATCCACCGCGAGCACACCAGAGACCAAATCGCCGCACGAAACGCGATCAGCTACGCCTCATGGTTGGATAATTAGTAAAAAATTTAATATTATTGTTGTCTTGTTCATTTAGGTGTTTTGTCAGCTTTTTAACGCGAGGTAAAAGCAGCATTTGCTTGCTAGTTCGGGCACATCTGAGGACATTTTGAGTTTTTAGCAGATGCTGCGCACTTCCGTTTACGATCAAGATGCAGTGTTAGCCGACTGTCTGTTGCACACCCTGACCAAATTTCCCTTGTTGGCGATGTTTACGAGCCTTTGTGTTGTGTCGTTTGGCTAGATTCGGGCTTCTGACATTCGAAAGAAAACCGAATGCTTTTTTTTCGGATTATTGTCGTTATGTGATTTTTTCACATGAAAATGAGTGCTTTTTGGTTGGTTGTCCAGTCCAGCGACTATTGCACTTTTGGTCCGGCAGCAAACTGAAACGTTGTGCACTTGTGCCTTCCCATCCATCTAATATCCCAGATGCCTAGATTGGCTTGGCTGGCTGGTTGACTGGCATTTGTATTTTTTCGGATTACACGATTCTGCACAACAACACGGTGGTGGTGGGGCACAAGCCTAAAGTGCAGCGTGCGTACGTAAGCACAAACAGCACTCGAGCGTAAAGTGCAACACGGCCATAATATGCTGGGCCAAAGCGCGCACTGGCTGTTTGTGCGCATCAACGTCGATCCGGGCGCGGGCTTACACTTTCGCGTGATTTATTAGCGCGACGTATT
Source organism: Rhynchonema sp. JSB1_4 (assembly GCA_030248065.1). Classification (NCBI taxonomy): domain Eukaryota; kingdom Metazoa; phylum Nematoda; class Chromadorea; order Monhysterida; family Xyalidae; genus Rhynchonema; species Rhynchonema sp. JSB1_4. The sequence continues at coordinate 20,247 of JASAMV010006842.1, forward strand.
CGGATTTTTTTCGCGTATCAAACATTCGATCAGTTCGAGGGCGGTTCAGAAAGAATTTCCAAATAGAAAATTCACGAAAAGATTTTCAAATACACCATGTGAAAATCTCTGGCCAAACCCCAAGCACGAGACCGGCCAAGACCAAGGTTGAAGCGCACCAAGGGTCACCACTGTGTGCGCTCTAGTACACACCCGTTAACACACTTGAACTTTGCTGCCGTTTTTTGCGGCTTATATGCTTTGCTTCTTAAGCTGTTGTGAGCTGGCGTGTTCGGTGACGGCTGCTTACTGCCGTGGCAAGATATAGGGTCGTTTTGCTGGCTGGCTGTTCAGTTGAACTATGAAGATGCTGTGTCTTTCTCAAGTTTTTTTTCGAACTTGAGGCATTCCATCGGGGATAAGCTGCGAAATAACGGGGTACTCTGCCGCTGTGTTTCAAACATGTTTCCGCTTTGCCGAAAAATAAATGGGCCACATGAAACCGACATACGTTCCTCCGGAATGTGTTGTTGTTGTTTTCGGCGGAAGACTTTGGTGTGGAATTTTTGCGGTCGGATTTATTTCTGTGGTCCTAAGATTGTATGATGAGGCGGGGGGCGTTTGGTTCCTTTGTTTTATGGAAAGGTATGAATGATGGGGAGCTGTTTGGAATTGGAACATGCGCGTATTGTACATCCATGATCCATATATGTATATATAACTTGGTATATGAAAACTGTAGCATGTCCATGACGTGATACAAGACAACTCTGGTAAACATGTGGTGCTATGGCTTGAAAAATGGCCACTCCGGCGGCGGAAATAAAGCACAAAAGCTCACAATTTGCGTAGAGTGTTGTCAACAACATGCAAGTTATTCGTCACGTTTTTCTTTCAGGCGCATGTCAGGATGATTCGGCGATGGAAACATCAAGCACCCAGACGCCGTCGGTCAACGTCACCCAGTGCGACGAGAAGGACACGATCGAACCGACCAGTGAGCACACAACAACCACAACAACGGTCACGACCGGCACCAGCACTTGTGACCAGAATTATCGCGTCAAAATCATCGCGCCCGGAGCTGATCCGTTTGAACTGCTGGTTGGTCTTAATGATCAGTTAAACATAAAACTTGGTGATCGGATCTGTGTCTGGCATCAGTTTTTGCGCTGCTCTAAGTTAGTGTCATCCGCAATAATGCAAACTGACCTGCGTAATCGAGGCGGATTACAGATCCGATCATCAAGTTTGACACTACACATCGGTGTGGGCTTTACTGGATGCGGTTCTCCAGCGTGTTGAAATGTTTCATTTATCCGAATTTTCCATTCAAAAATGTTCTACGCTTTCTGTAAACATTGAAACGCAATCAATTCAGATCCGATTCGAGTCTATTCAAAATCGTCGCATTCAACCTCGAGCGAATACGACGGCAAATTGTTCTGTGAACAGAAATTGAGTGCCCTTTCCAAATCAGGTAAACGGTGGCGAACTAGTGCAAGAGCTGCATCAAGTGTTACTGGATCGCGAGGCTACGTGTCATCGGACGTGCTTCAGTCTGCAGCTGGATGGCATCGCATTGGATCATTTTACGGAATGGAAAAATATCGACGGTATCAAGGATAATGTCACCATCAAAGTGGTCGAAGGTACAAAATAGGCGCTTGACTAGTTTTTTTTTGAAGTTTCGTTTGTTAGGGGTTGCGTTGTTATTGCATCATCTCGTCTGGTTTCACACAAACGACGCAGAACCGCAGGCGGAAACGCGGTGCTTTTTTCCACTAAAACACGGAATATTGCATTCATTGATGTACCGATAAGAAGTAATGCACTGGTTATTTTATGCCAGTGGCTTGCCAAGAGAGAACTAACCATCAGTAAATAGCGCGGCGCGCACCGTTTCACAAGCTGTGTGTTGCACACACGACGTGCATGTTGTCGAGCATCAAGCAGTTTGTTCACTCGCCTTCCCTTATCAGCTGCTTTTATTGATTAAATTCCATTGCTTGAAAAGGTTGTTAGTGAATGGTTAGGACGGAATCTGCATTGCAAATACATAATATTGTCCGACATTAATCTGCTGGTGAGCTGCAACCCAATGGAATTCGCGTGACTTTTCTTCGTGCGGCGGCCTCATGTCCTTCTCTAGGATATTCAGCCACGGGCCGAATAATGGTCCTGAACAAGCACATAAATGTGAAACCTCGGAGTTCAATGATAAAGGTCTCGTGCGACAATGTTGAGCTTGTCTCCAGCAAATGTTTTTTAAGCTCCAGGCGTGATTTTAGACTGACACTTAGGGTTACTTTTGGGTTGACCTTTGGCGAACTTACCAAACTTACCCAAAGCCACTGTTAGGCGCGAGTTTAACTAACGCACATGTTATCATTACATTATCGCAGTGTTTTTCTTTACTAAACTTAGATGCCGTGGCACAAAAACTTGAAATCTGGCACCTAGATATTTTTTGAGTTTAGGTGTCAGTGGCACCCAAAATCCCAGGTGCCAGAACGCCTTCCTACCACCTATAAGTCGGAGAGACTTAGCTGCCGTGGCACCTGCATCTCATTTGAAAAGCCTGCATTACCGATTGATTATCAATGAAACATCGCTTGATCATCAGGTCACGTGATTTCAGAGCCGTACACCCTGCGCGAGGCCCGCATCCATTTGCGTCATGTGCGTGACCTGATGCGATCGTTGGACACCGCCGATGCGTATAACGGACAGGACGGGGCATCGTTGTCCTATTCGGCCACGATCGCTGCTGCTCCGGCTTCAGGTGCTAGACACTTCATTCTTTGGTCAATTTGGGTCCGGGACTGTGTCACTGCTTCCCCGTGGAGTTTTTTAAAGCCTCTCCACTTGTCGTGTCTGTCTTGAAGCAATTTTAGACCATATTTGCCCAAATGTACCCCATTTTAACAGGCAACCGGCATTTGGCCTGGAAAAATATTAAAAAAAACGTTTAGTTTCAGTAAATATATTTTCCGGGAAAAATTGCAACCACAATTGCATTTATGAATTCGAATTCGACCGATGTTTCGTAGCAGAGCGCCGTCTTCGCGACCGTCATCTTCATGGTGCCATCGACTGTACGCCACCAGACTGTGTCCTGCCGGGCAGCAAAGAGCGGCCATTGTCGATGCTGCATCCGGCCAACAAGGACCTACAACCGCAGCTGCAATGTGTCAAGTATCTGGTTGTGAGTGGCTGGAATCCTCCGCAGGGAAATCGAAAGTTGAAAGGTCGGAGAGAGGCGTGTTTTTTTAGTTTGTTGGTGTGGTTTTGATTGACACCAGTGTGCTTCTGGGGGGGGGAGGGGGCCCCCTCGGGTACGCTATCTCCCACTCAGGTGGTACGCTATCCCCCTATCTCCCCCTCCCGGGTACACTATTTCCCCCATTTTTTGCCTAAAATGGCCATAATGCACCACTGTCCCGCCCCAACAAGAACCACCATTGTTGCAGGCGACGTGCTGTATCTGGTTGTGAACACGCTCGAAAGTCGTCGCTATCACATCACGTGTTCGACGCGCGGCTTTTTCGTCAACCAATCAACGAGCGAGGAGTTCAACCCGAAGCCGACCAATCAGAAATCCATCTATCACAGTCTCATCGATCTGCTCAGTCATGTTCGTGTGTCTTTTTATTATTTATTATTGTGTTTTTCGATTTTTCGAAAGTTCGATGACACGTTCTGGTATTTGACGTCCGTGTAAATCTCGGAATTAGCCCGACGCTTTTTGCTGTTTTTCAGCTAAGTCCGCTATTCAAGCGCAATTTCTCGACCATACAGAAGAAACGCAGTCAACGACAAATATTCGAACGCCTGCCAACACCATATCAGGTGAAATATGCTTGTGCTATGTATTTTTCGTCGCAAACTTCAAGGAATCCACATTTTTTTAAACAATTCGTTATGTCAGTAAACCCGGAATGTACCACATATGCGACAAAAATATGGAACTTTTGTGTTTCAGATTTACACTTGGACTGTGCCGCAAACCGAGCCGATTCTTGACCATATTCGTGCTGAGGATGGCACACAATCGCACAGACTGGGTGAGTGTACTTGGCAAAATAAGTGTTTTTTGTCCAAAGTTCTTGTCATATACGCTGCTGGCATTTTCAGGCGACTTTGTTTACACTCTGGTTATTGTTGAAAACAGGCCGAAGCGGGCAAAACTTACTGCTGTTACGTTGTTGTACCCCAGGTACCCCCTCTCCTAGCCACCACTGGTGCAAAATGAGCTGAGTCATATGTTGCGATTTCATTGATTCTGCATTTTCGATCAGCATAAAAGCTACAGGGAAACAAGATTTAGCTGGTCGAAAATAAAGACCCACTAAAATCGCAAGATATGACCCAACCCATTTTGCCCCCCCCCGACCAAACCCGACCCGATCCGACGGTGCCAGCAAAGTGCATCCATCGCACCAAAACAACACAATTTGCAGGACTCGAAGATCACATTCCGGGTCAGACGCGTGACTGGAACGAGGAGCTACAGACCACGCACGAACTGCCGCGCAAAACGCTCGCCGAACGGTTGACACGCGAACGCGCCATTTTCAAAGTGAGCGCCAATGGAAATCGGAAATATATTGTTTTTTTCTTACTTTTTCATCTTTTGTTCAACTTTCAATGTGGCAAATTCTTACTGCTTCTGTTCAATGTTCGTGCTGCTTTTGGGCTGACTGTGACACATGTCTGACTCAAACCATCATGAGAGTTAATAAGAAGGCCTCTCTGCCAGTGGCGGATTCAGGTTTTTGCCAAGGGAGGGACCAAATCCAAAAAGTCATTTTCATCTAGTGCTTGTTTAGATTTCGATCTACACCAAATATCATACAAACTGTGACAATGCGCGCGCTTCGCGCGCGAAATTTTGGCACATTTTACACGTACGAAAGCCAAATTTTACTGAAAATGGGTGTATCGGACGCTCGAAGCGCGCGATTTTGGACTTTTGAAGTGTATCAGAGTGAAAATCCTACGATTTAGGCGTCTTTTAGCCTTCTTCCTTCCGAAACGTCAGGGGCTAAATGGACCAAAGGGGGGCATGCAGTGGTGTCGTTGAGAAATCGAAATTTTCCCATACCCAGCCCAATTTTCGGGAAATTTCCCATACATACCCCCAAAAATCAAAAATTTCCCATACCAGGGGGGGGGGGTTTCCAAAAACTCAAAAATTTCCCATACCCGAGGGTGGGGGTTTTGAAAAAAATGACCCCAAAAAATCTTCTAAAAGTGCCAAAATTGGTCTAAAAAGTGCTTAAAACAGAGTTTTCTTGCGGTAGTAAGCGATTTTTGACATTTTTGGACGAAAAATGGCCAATTTTGGTACTTCTCGGGGTCAAAAAGTCATTTCTTAGAGGTCCTTGTTCCAAAAGTGAAAAATTTCCCATACCCCATACCCCCGGCCGATTGCCAATCCCCAAAACCGGGGGGGTAACCCCCCCCCCCCCCAACGACACCACAGGGGGCATGGCCCCTGTGGCCCCCTGGATCCGCCCTTGCTCGCTGCCCCCACCCCCCCCCCCCAACTGTACATCATTGCCCCATCCTGCCAGATCCACAGCGATTTCGTGGCGGCGGCCGTGAAGGGCGCACAATCGGTGGTCGACGGCAACGTGATGGCGATCAACCCAGCCGACGACCCCCGAACGCACATGTTCATCTGGAATAATATATTCTTCTCGCTCGGCTTTGACGTCAAGGATCATTACAAGGAGCTGGGTGGTGATGCGGCCGCCTTCGTCGCACCGGTCTGTCTGGAACTGGGGATGGGGTCTACCTACCGTCCACCCGAGCTGGTCGTTTGGTGCATTCGCGCTGACGATGTCCGAGGGCACCGTTGTCTGTGAAAACGGGTCGAAGCGAACACGACTCACTGCTGTTGTATTTTCGGGGAAGATTGTTGGGATTGGAGTTGCTTGATGTGGGCCATGTCAACATTGAAGGTAAGACTATGGGTCGACCACGACAGAGCTAATGGAACCTTTTCTTGGTTGGAGCAAGCAACCAGCATTGAATTCCGCCAGCGTAAAACTTGTTTATCAGACATTGGCCTCCACAGTTTGTGAGGCTGAGCAAAGGTGGTGCTTCATGCTAGTCGATCGCAGTATCACAAAATGCAGTTTTTCGAAAATGTCGGTTCAAATTCGACAATGCCGACTGACTTCCGCGCAATGTCGCCACGGTCCACAATATGACTTGCCAAAATTCGATGATAACGTTAACCGATCATAATGTGGCAAAAATGTGTACCCTATATAAATACTATTCATTCATTCCATCCATCCGCTTTCTTGCCACAGGCCAATGACCTACAAGGTGTACGGGCGTACGCAAGTCTCGATTCCGAGAAATTGTACACCCTGGGCATGGTCATCATTGATTATCGTGGATATCGGGTCACCGCACAGTCGATAATTCCCGGTGCGTTCATAGTTTGACGATAAAAAAACTCAAATCTTGACTAGTGTCAAACCATTGGTGATTAGGCCAGGTTTGCTTCACAATTTTTGCTTTGGCCCAATGGGCAGTGTTTGTTGGAACAGCCCATGTGCGCACATTGAAGAGTGATCAGAAGCAGAACAACGTGGATGCTTTTCGTGTGCTTATTGGCGGATATACATAGACCATGTTTTCTTAATCAAATTTACTGGCTTTTAAGATAGTATTTTTTTTAACCACAATTTTTAATCACCATTCTCAACTCGGTTACACCTTCATTGGTGTCAAAAAGGCCATCAAAGATAATAAAATGGCCCCTTTTAATTTGTCGGTAAATTGGGGAAATCGACAGCAATACGGTGCTAAAGCAGCTAATCACGGGTTTTTGGAACAGGGTAGCAAAATTTTTGCAAAGTTACCAGAATCTTCAGTTTGGTAGCTTTTTGCTAGTAGCCGAATTTGAAAAATTAAGTGTTGAACAAAACCCACAAACGTCAAGCATAAATCCCGCTTTGCTCATTTAGCTTGCGTTTAACATCAAACCTTGAATACGAGCGTTACTTTTCGGAAGCACGTTACATTATAGCCCACGCAGTTTTGTCAAATGCCTAATTCCCGAAGCTGCATAAGCCCGTTTCTCAACCAGCACCTACGTAGTACATTTGCCTTGAAACATCAGGCATCCTGGAACGCGAACAAGAACAGTCGGTGGTGTACGGGTCGGTGGATTTCGGCAAGTCAGTGGTGGTCAGTGACAAATACCTGGAGTTACTCGACGATCCAGCCAAACAGCTCAAGATACTGCCGCATTTGGTCAAGAACGGCAAAGAGGGCGATGAGGCGAAAAGCGTCAAGCTATTGTCATCGTTCGAGACCAAGGTTGGTTATGTTTTGCAAGGTTATTGGACTTGATTGGCCTTCCCGGTCGATGTAAGCGTTTGAGACTTCATTTGTACCCTGTTTGTATTGTTGCATGTATTCAACTGTAACCGACGCAACACCAAATGCCAATGGCTGATGAAGCCTGTGCATCGTTAACTTCATGGTGGATGCGTGTCTGTCATCACCAGTGGTTAATAAAAAATTTTTTTTATTCAAACCCCATTTTTGTTTTAAAATTTTTTTTTTATTCCAGCCAAAAACTGCCCGAAGCGAAAAAAAATGAGTGCTAAAGCAAAAAATAGTGGCATTTTTCTTCCATAACGTGTGGTAAGTGCATATAAAGCACTGACGACACGAAAACAATACTAAACAATGGTCAATGAGTACCAACAGTAGTCAGGTACACACCCGTACACTTCCCCCACGTGGTGTGGGTGCCTTCGTGTGGCTTTGTGACACCCAAGACGGCAAATTTGGGTGAAACTATTGCTTCTTGGTACACGACCATTGCAAATATGCGACAAACCGTGTAAATATAGAGTGAATATCACACCGAATCACTGCTTTCGGGTCTGTTGCATGGATAAATGCATGCCCACCCAGTCACATGTACATGTGTGATCATATGAGAGGCCATGTGAGTGTGTGCACTATGTCCAGATGCCACAAAACAACGATTATGGCACCCAATACACCCATGGTAAGGTCAGGTGATGTCAACAGTAGCAATTTTTATGCAAAAAATAGCACTTCTAGAGCAAAAAATAGAGAAATTTTCGAATTTAGAAATAATAAAAATTTTTTTTTAACTTTTGCAACGAATTTAAAAAAATTTTTTTTTTAAAAACCACTGGTCATCACAGTTACAAAAGCATCAATTTACAGCAGATCTCTTTATTGGCGACTTCTCGGTGTGAATTAGTCCCGATCGATCTCGAAAGAAACCGCAATGTTTTTTTTGTGAATTGTATAATTTGTGCAAAAACAAATAATAAAAGAGCTATTCTCTCATTTCATCAAGATGCAGTGTTGCAAATGTAATTTACACTCAAAAGTCCCCCTGATTTTGCAGGGCATAGTCGGCAACGACAGTCGTTACTACGTTCTTGACCTGTTGCGCACGTTCCCGCCGGATGTCAACTATCTGGCCGGGGCACAAGTCACCGATGTGTGTGCCGCCAATGGCTATCCGCGACCATTCCCGCACAAATTGGCCTGTTTGCGTCATGAGCTGATCGATGCATTTGTCGAGTGAGTCCAATCATTGAGATGATAAAGTTGTTGTTTGTGGTTTTTTTCGTATTTCTCTGGCGATCGAATCTGTTGAAATGATCGGATCGCGGCGTTTCCGGTCGACTGCTATTCGATTTTATGTTTCTACGCACATGCTGATGATAATGTGCCGGGATCCTTTCGTCACATGGTCATAAATTTTATGACAACACGGGCAGACGTCAATGCCCTTCGTAAGAAGCATTAATCCGTAAGGAGTTCATTGGGTGGAACCAGATATTGTCGGATGCAAGTTTTCATCGTGTAAAATATTGAAAGGGGGAGGGCATTCATGGAGCACCAGCGGTGGATTTGGGGAAGAGCGTCGCCATGCAATCGTAAAAGGAGTGTATAGCAGTGTTTTATTTTAGCAATTTTTATAATAATAGAGTAGTCTAAAGCTGCATATATAGTTTCGGACCCTTTCATAAGAAATATTTTTTTGGCAGAGCCCGCTATTTGACGTTCATTCGTATCGCGGCCTTCCACCTGCAGCAGCATCGACTGCTGGATGCGGTATCCGGCAACACAAGGAGCATATTTGATGAGGAGACGGTGAGTCGGCAATTTGTACTTCATTGAGTTTACTGCTCTTGGCTGGCACGTACCTGTATTTCAATGCGTCACAACAGTGGATATACACATGACCTGGAAAAGTATTTTTGGTGTTTCGCTAATAGTATAGAAGCTGATCGATAACCTTTTCGTTTATCAAAATTGCTGGCATTAGTAAATCCCGAACTAGTTTTCGTTCACAAATGTGACAAGACAGTCTCGATTTGACGGCCAAGTTTGATGCCGGACCCCGCGATCAGCGGAACAGTGAGCGAGCAGCAATCTGCACAACTTGCACAATTGTTTCGCGTGAAAGTTTTGTGTCAAAACGAGCGACAACTTTGCCCTTTTATGGCAACAGTTGTGGTGCAAGTTCTCCCTTTGTGATAAGCAATTTTAGCCACATCCCCTGATCTCTTTTCAGACAGATAACGTTGGATCGGATGAAGCATCAATGAAAATCATCGAGCTGAAAGACGATAAGGATGATAATGGCGAACCAGTGAACCGTGCGCGACATGCGGCACAACCAGTGCGCAATGCGAACACGACCACGGCCGATTTTGGCGTGTCGAAAGTGGACGGCGATAGAATTGCCGGCGAAATTAAGGTTGTTGTGTTTTCTTTTGTTGTCGGGATGTTTTGTTTTACCTGGAAAAATTGAATCTGAAATTAGGTTTGTGCTGATTGGATTGCGTCAGATTTGCCTGACCGTTTGTCATATGACCTTTCTTGTTGAGATCTTTACTTGTAAATACTTTACTGTTGTGCACTGGTGTAGCTGGGGGGGAGCCCCCCTAGGTACAGTAGGTAGGTAGGTTGACGCTCCATGCTGGTACAGTAGGTAGGTCGCCGCCCGGCGGCTGGTACAGTAGGTTGCTATTTTTGGCTCAAAATGGTATAAAATCGATATTTTTCACTCCAAATAGGCGAAAAATTGCGCGCTACGCGCGAAATTGGCATGTTAGAGTACATTTTCATCAATATTTCGACCTAAAAAATTTTGTTCCCCCCCTAGCTCGGCCGGTACAGTAGGTAGGTTGCCGCCCCATATTTTTGGTGGTACAGTAGGTTGCCGCCCCGCCTGGGTAGCTTCACCACTGCTGTTGTGCCACTAATTTACTCCAGCTGAAAAATTGTTCCCCCATTCTCATGTTCAAAATAACGTTGACGCTGGTCTGGATTATTCTCGTTGATAATCAGACCGGCCGATTGCAGTCCAGATTTAGCTGTCGATCTTAACGACTTAAAGGGGCCGCGACATCATTATTTTTCACGACACACCGCCTGATTTTATGTCAGAAATTGAAAGACGACATCCGAAGGAACATGTCTTACAAAGACACCAACATTGACCCGCGCTGTTTTCCGCATGAAAATCACCCCCGATCATCGAATGTCAGGAACAAAAGTCAGTTTGCTGTAGTCGCTCGGCTGCTTGAAAATCTTCCGGCAACCAGCTAAAAGCACCTGTCGACGTTGCAATTTCTGTGGCAGCTGAAATGTTTCGCAAATATTACATAAGCGCCGAGTCCATATCATAATTTTTTGAGCTCGATGCCTAATCTTCAAGCGACCGAGCGACTACAGCAAAATGACTTTTGTTCCTGACATTCGACGTTCGGGGGTGATTTTCATGCGGAAAACAGCGCGGGTCGATGTTGTTGTCTTTGTAAGACATGTTCTTTCGGATGTCGTCTTTCAGTTTCTGACATAAAATCAGGCGGTGTATCGTGAAAAATAATAATGTCGCGCCCCCTTTAACAAATAAATCATGCCACATATACCAACCTCAAGGAACAACATTTTTGTTTGCAGAAAAAGCTGGTGTCGAACTGCGCCGATGAGGTGGTGCGCGAAGGCAGTCCGACATCGGCGTGCGGCGAACACCCGGGACTACCCGAACCGAGCGAGGCCAAACGAATCATGGAGAAACATCGAGCGAACAGCAGCTCGATCACGACCACAAACGCGTCCGGTGATACGACAGTGGATAGTGGCGTTGATGTGGGCGCGACTGTGAAGGAGGATACGCGTATGTTTTTGGCCGTTTGTTGTTGTTGGTTGGCTAATTGTGAAATGGTTGACGCGAATGGCTCGCGCGCAGTGCAGCCCATGTAGACGCAGCACTGCGCGGTACAGGGATGAGCCTCTAATGAATGTGAGGAATTGGTGTGACACTGTATGGAAGAGGCGGGCATTTCCGGCAACAGTTACACTTTGTGTGCTGTTTTCGAAAGGATTGGATTGGCAAAGTAGCAATGTCTGCCTTGCATAATGTTTAGAGTACTCCCAGTCCTAACTGGGAGGTAACTAACCGATCAGTGGCAAATGCATTTTGTTTTTGGCGACGCGATTCTATAGGGCCCCAGATTTTCTGTGTCTGCTACCACGATGAAAATAACCAGGTTTGGTGTGGTGGGGGACAGTGTGGTGGTAGGCCAATCGACCCAAGATACCCTAGCGGGGGAAGGTTTCGGAGTTACTCGAGAGACCCCCAGAGGCTACCCAAGATACCGCTATGGTCCGTCAAAAGGCGAAAAAAAGGCCGTTTTTGGCATGCCATTTTACTGCAAAATTGGCCTAAAAAATGGGTACTTTTTGACATTTTTGCCGAAAATTGGCCTAAAGTGACCATCTTTGGGTGTTTGCGCGCGGAGCGCGCGATTTTTTTGGGGTTCCGAGGTCGAAAAACATATATTTTTGTCTTTGAAAAGCATAAATCTACTTACTCGAGATACCCTTTGGGGTCGGCTCGAGATAGATACCCTTCCCCCCATCCCCCTAAGGGTTGACGCGAGATAGATACCCCTTAGGGGGAACCCCCATCCCCCCAGCCACTACAGTGGTGGAGGACTTGGTATATCCAAACTTTGGCCACCGTAAAGTTGGCTGCGCCTGTGAACTAAAGAGTGCAAGTGCAAGTTGGCCAGCTTTCTATGATTGTTGCAGCGGACCCGGCGACCGCCGAAATCATCCGAAAGACGGCGCAAGCGGTGAGTTCGTTGAGCGACAAGGAGTTCGATATTCGCTTCAATCCTGACTGTTATTGCGATGTTGTGAAGCACGATGAGGTGCGTTTTTGGGTGGTTGATCGTGGCTGTTGGTTGTGTGTTATTTGGTGATCCGTTTCTGGTGGGTGTCGATTTGGCCGCTTCTTACGTGACTTACTGTATCGGACCGGACATGCACACCGTCTTCTTGGTGACACTGGCATCGGTCAGCATAAAGCGTGTTTTACGGATATAGAATTCAGTTAATCTCAAATTATCCTCGAATACAAATGGTCACGTGACCTATGTATGTATGCCAGACCGGATCGCGTTTATGATTTTTTATCGTATTTTATTTCAGTGAAAAAGTACCAGAAAAAAGATAAAAATTAACTTTACAGTCGGAAGACATTGAGAAACAACGCAAACTGGTTCGTGAGGCGGCGCAGTTCCTGCTGACGAACCAAATTCCCCAGTTTGTGCGTGATTGTTTGGATCATTCGCATACGCCATTGGATGGTTGCGGTCTTGTGGAGACCATGCACACGCGCGGCATCAACGTTCGATATTTGGGCAAAATCATACAATGTCTGGTTGATCTGCCGCAGTTGGATTATTTCAAGGTGCGCTTTTTATGCTGCTTTGCTTTGGGACTGTTCAGTTGTGCCTGTCAATTCTTGGTTTGTTCTGTTGGTGCGCGAGAGCTGACGGAAGACTTTTATGCTTTCAATAATTCTGGTATAATGGTCATCGAATTTGCTGTCTGTCTATCATCGTCACATGGCAACATTGTCTGTGCACTGTGTCGTACGCGCATGTGCATTTTAACGATTTTTAAAACGGGTCCAAAATCAAGCTCCAGATCGACACGGTCAATAATCGTGAAAGGAGTGTGTGGCAGTGTTTCATTTAGTTCTTATAAATGTGAGCAAGATGATATAATATTCGAGTAGTATAAAGCTGCATATCTATAGTTTCGGACCACCGGATATTTTCAGACATCCACCCATCATTATCCCCTTGTCAATTCAGGCGATCTGCATGTGCGAGCTGTTGTGTCGCAGCGCCAAGCACGTATTCCGCGCGTATCTACAATCGGTCGGTCAGCCGTCGATGGCGGCTGGCGTGGCGCACTTTCTCAATTGTTTCTTGCATTCAACGCACGTCGATTGTGCTGGTTCTGGTCTCGGTCCGGTGCAGCAACAACCGACGCAGACTACGGGTGGTGAGAATACGAGCGGAAGCAGGTTGGCGTTTTTTTGCAGAGCATCGTTTGCAGGAACAGGTTTCAGTGCACCCCTGATCTTCCGGCAGGCAGCTCGCGGTCTAGGCCTGATCGTTTACCTGTCCTGAAGACTAGGCCCACGCTCAGACCCATACTTTTGCACAGCTTGTACTTTCGACTTGGATGTTTCGCTCGAGCAATAAGTAAGATCGGTTCGAGGTTGTTTTTGGAGGTCAATTGACCACAGGTGTTCGCACCGACGAGGCCTGGCACATCGCCCGTCTGTGAAAACTGGCCGAAGCGGGCATAAACAAACTGCTGTGACATTACTGGAGCAGTCTCAAATTCGTGGGCTTTATCATTGAGCGAATACTCTGCCCCGCACCGCAATGTGTATGTGCAACGTGACGTGCTGGGTTGTTCGTTTCGACCCGTTTTCACACACGGGACGGGTGGTGGTGCACCGGTTCATCATCGCCAACAACATAGTGCAGCACACACGTGGTCATGTTTCCCCAAAAAACTACCTGCAAGCTGTTGGTCCGTTAGTTAGTTAGTTTATTGCGTCGGCACCAGCTCAATAATACACAGATAATAAAGCTAAGTGGAAGAAGCATAATTACAAGACCGGGTGTGGCGTTTACGGACATGAAAATATATGCAAAACAGGGTTGAAAGTTACGGGAGTTACTGTTGGTCCGTTCGTTTTCGCGTAATCCAGTGGTCACGTCGTATTTGCAGCAGCACGGCAGTTGTTGGCGGCGGTGGTGGTGACCACACAACAGCAGCCACAATGAACGGGCATTTGAGCAATGCCGATACGATCGCGGCGCCGATCCAACAACGAAGGAAGTCGGGCAAACAGCGAAAGTCGGCCGGCAATTCGACTTCGGGCGGATCGACGACGAAATCGAGCACGTCGTTGGTCGCACATGGTGAGCGCTTTTCGATGATACAGAGGGTGGAATTTTCGAAACGGTGTAAAGGTCAGTTGGGCGTAAAGGTCGGTGTAAAGTTCGGTCGAAAGCTCGGTCGGCGCAGCTCGGTGTAAACGTGAAACATTGCCTGTTATTTACGTGGAATGTTTCAAGTTTACACCGAGGTCTATCACACTGAGCTGTCGGCCGAGCTTTCCACCGACCTTTACACCCAACTGACCTTTACACCGTTTCGAAAATATCACCCATAGTCTGCTGGTCCCGCCTGATTGTGGTCCTGGTCATGGCGGAACGGACTTGACGATCTGATGGCGAATGTTTTCGAGCGCCACTATTTTGGTTCCCATTATGTCGTTAGTTCATTCCTATTATGTCGTTGGTTAACCCACGGTGTGCTCCAAATGGTCCAGAATAAAAAAGTGATGTTTTAAACTTATTTAAAAGTTTTTTTTAAAAAGTTCGATAATCAATTTTTTTTGAAATCCAACCATAGTGACGTAGATTTGCTGCTCTGCTTGACATGGAGTTTCACTGAAATGAAGGTCGCTGCGATGAGGTTTTCTTGCCGTTTTGTAAATTCTGATGGGCATTTTATAAATTTTCAATGATTTTTTTCTTTATAGTATATTTAAATTCGCTGCCGCACAGTATACCCCGTAGTTAATGTCAAGTTCTAAACCCGAAAATCAACTTTGAAACATTCGGGCAACAACACCACAGTGCGCGCTTTTCCCGCCGGCGCTCGGGTTATTTTTTTTGTCCGTAAACTTCAGATTGCTCCGAATGGATGGCCCTCACCGGCGACACTCTCTGGCAGCAGTTGTGCAATGAAATGAACACATATTACGGATACAAGGTTGACTGGTGAGTTCTCACATGTTTTTGTTGTATAAAAATGTTGTTTGCCGTTTCTACTTGGATTTTCCGCACAGCCGCTTCTCGAATTAACATCAGCCTGACGCCGTTTGTTTTTTTTGCGCGAACTACGAAACATTTCTGTTGTCTCAATCTTCATTTGATCTTCAGCGACTGTATCGAAGCGTTCGCTGCCAGCTATGACGTTCAGAAAATGGCTGTCCTTCGTCGATTCAGCATCGTCTGTGGCGTGCAGCTGTTGTGCAAGGTTGGTCCGGTTGCTCGCATTTTGCGACTACTTTTCTTTTGACCTTCGAACAATTGAAGGTGGTCATGATTGCTGATTGGCCTTGTTGTTTCAGGATTACCAGCTGGAGACACGGAGCAAGGCGCCGTTCACCGACGATGACGTCATGGGCATGTTTCCGGTGACCAAACATATCAGTCCACGGGTGAGTTTGGCCTTGATAAATCAGGATTTTCAATCTGCCTCCTCTTTGGTCACCGACCATACCAGTAGTTCAGTCACCAATTTGATATTGACTCTGTCTGCAAGCTGATTCTCCATAAACTGACTAGTCTGAAGCGATGCATATTGCATGGATGGATTAGGACTATGGCCTTGATAAATCAGGGTACTATTCTGGTCTCATTTTTATCTATGCTGCGCCGATTATACAGGCATCGGACGCGTCGCACCTGTTCCACGCCGGCCAGGCCAAGATTCAACAGGGTCAGCTGCGGGCCGGATATGATCTGATTGTCGAATCACTGAATCTGTTGAATGGTTGGTTTGGCTGTTTTGATGGAATGTAATGTGTGTTAAATTGACACCAACCCAAAGTGTGTACCGTAAGTACTTTGCTATCAGGTTCAGGTTTGGTCATCAGCCCCAGCACAGGATGTTTTGATTGTCGACTAACAGCGGATATTTTTTTTTAAATTTCAAATTCCAATCGTTACAAACGCTTTACTTAGAACTCGTGAGAACACCTGTTATACTTTAGTCGAGCTAATAATTGTCGAAAAATCAGCAATAATTTCGGCATGAAAATGGCAACAAGAATGTTGTCGGGCACCCCTTCGGTTCACGGTCCTAAGGCCTGTTTGACGATGTTGCTGAATTTCACTCGCCCGGTAATCCGCTAACGCCTAATTGGGCATTTTTGTTGTTAAGCGAGGCGAGTGTCGAACCGCAACCAGGGTTGGGCAAAAAAAAACGACGGCGTTTTTTCTTAAAAAAACGACGTTTTTTTAAAAAAAAACGCCTGGGTCGTTTTTCGTTTTTTTTAAATCCTGAATTTCCTTGATTTTCCCTGATTTTTCAGGGAAAGTACCCTGATTATCAAGGAAAATCAATTTTTTGTCCCATTTTTTTCAAAAAATTTTCGACCAATTTTTACTTTGTCGAGATACGTCGATATACGGAGTTTGACTTTCAGTGATGACCCCGGCCAAAGTTGGTCCCACGATGCGGGTCTGATATGGGATCTTAGCAACTCGCTAGAAAAGGGTTGAAACCTGTTTATTTTGCCTCAGAACACATAGAATGACTTCATTTAACCACGTTTTCTTCACAACATGAGCGTTTTCCAATTTTTTTGGGGGCATATTTTGGTCATCTGGGCGTTTTAAAAAAAACGTTTTTTTAAAAAAAAAACGTTTTTTTTTAAAAAAAACGATTTTTTGGAAAAAAACGTTTTTTGCCCAACCCTGACCGCAACAGCTTTTTTGGCAAATACTAGTTGTTGTTGTCACCACAACAGTATAAATTGACAAATCAACACACTCCTTTACAGGCGTCTACGGCGCAATGCACCCGGAGATTGCGCAATGTATGCGACTGCTGGCCCGCCTGGCCTACATTCTCGGCGACCCGCCCGAGGCGTTGTCGCATCAGATGAAGGCGACACAAATGAGTGAGCGTTGTTGTGGCGTGGATCATGCGCAAACCATACTTGAATATGTGCGTGACCGGTTTCGGCGTTTTGTTTCGTTGATTTTCGTTTGCATTGGCGAAAATTTCGATGAACGTGTTTCGATGGTTGGCCTTGTCGACTCCGGGTCATCCAGTAACTCAGAAAGTGACATTGTGTTGTCATCATGGTGATTACGGTTGGTAGCAAGTGCCCAACATTGGGTGCGACGCTTGGTCCCGTTAAACTCTTTTGCATTGATGATAGCGCAGTTGTTATAATTTGATGGGGCCAGGGATGCCAAAGTCGAAATAAGTTTCAACTATCGCACCGCACCATTTTGCACGATGATAGTGGCTGCACGTGACCCAGCCCAGACGGTAGTATTTCAAACGGATAGCACTTCGAATCGAAGTCTAATGATGGATATTCGCTATTTCCGATGTCACGTTCTGTTCACGTTGAATATACAATATTGTTTCTTCGTTTTGCAGGTGAACTTGGCGCACTTTTCGTTCGCTAACCTGCAGATCACGAGTTCGTTGCGCATGCTGTACCGAGCCAGATATCTGATGTTGTTGGCGCACAGCGAGCGACATCCGTTGCTCGCGCAGATTGATGTGAGGATTTTTTTTTCTTGTTCTTTCTTGTTCTTTCTTGTTCTTTCTTTTTTTTTTGGGTAGTGGTTACAGTACGCCATATTTATGGTGATCGCTGGTATTTCGTGACAGTTTTGATGAGTCAATGAGTGACAGACACACAGCCAGGGTAGTAAGTACTTGGGGGGGTGGTGGTGGCGGGACCCCAAATTCATATATCTGTCGTCAACAACTTCTGAGGGCCATCTATCTATCGTCAACAAAAATCGACGCGAAAATGGTTACTTTTCGAGTCAAAATCGGTATTTTTTTCGCCCCAAATTGGCAAAAAATCGGGCGCTCCGCGCGACTTTAGTACCTCTAGGTGTACTTTCATCAATGGTTGACTGAAAACAATAATGTGTTGCGGTCGAGGAATAATCGATCACACGTACTTGTGCGTAGTGCTGTTGGAAAAATGTGGTATGCAACCCAGATGGAAAGTTTGTTTGCAACACCTTCTAGAAGACAGTAGACTGCACGACCGTGAATGAAATGATTTACGCCCTTCCCTTCCCTTTTCCTAATGACATGATAGGCGGCGGTCATTTTGGTCACCATTCGCCGTATTACCGCAATGCGAACCCAAACATCGTTCAAAAATACTTACATAAAAACTACGAATAGTTCGCACTGTGCAAATGCGAACAAAAATAAGAAAAACCACCATTGTTACAGTCGAACATCGGCGTGATACTGTATGCGGTGCAGGAGTACGATCTGGCTTTGAAATTCTTGGACCATTCACTCCGTCTGCATCAGCACTACACCGGCAAATGCAGTCTCAAATCGGCGTTGATCAACCATCTGATCGCACGGGCGCACAGTTGTCGGGGCGATTTCCGCACGGCCCTCATGTATGAGCGTGAGACATGGTCGATTTATCGGAATATGGTTGGTCAATTTTGAAATGCTGGTTTTTTTTGGGTTGTTGGTTTTTTGTTTGTTTGTGTGCCCATGTGCGCTGTGAATTTGAAGGCCAATGGGAGCCCGATTTCGAAGGTGGTATGCATTCAAAATGAATAGAAAGAGAAAATCCTCATGCTTGATTTTGTATTCTTCAACGTGTAATATTTCCCAATTCATTAGCCACAAAATAATGTTTCACCATTCTGCCAGCTGCGAAATCGAGCTCATGTTGATTTTTACCTCTACATGGTGTGGTTTTATTCACAAATATGCTTGACTCATTTCTGTCTCAGGTGGTGGTTGTGAACATGTTTCGTCGATTGCATAAGAGACTGTAGATAATGATTGCCGGTGGTAAATGACCAGCAAACGATCAGAAAACAGTGTTTATGATACATTCGTAAACACAATGTCCATGGAATGCATCCAATCCAATCCGTCTGTTCCGGGTCCGAATTTGGCCTGGCCTTGTCCTGGAACCTTCTGTATCAATCATGTATTTCGAGATTTACTGATGGTCATTTATTTTTTGGACGACGAGAAACTTCTTCCCAGCGACTGCAGCTTTCACGGGCCATTGGTAACCACTGGCATCAGTGTAACATCAAATAGCTGACATGTAATCAGTTACATTCATGTAATCATATGACAAATGTTTCATTACATTCATGTAATCACATGACAAATGTTTCATTACATTCATGTAATCATATGACAAATGTTTCATTACATTCATGTAATCATATGACAAATGTTTCATTACATTCATGTAATCACATGACAAATGTTTCATTACATTCATGTAATCATATGACAAATGTTTCATTACATTCATGTAATCATATGACAAATGTTTCACAGCTGGGCGAAGCGCACGAGAAGACACGCGAGTCGAGCGAATGTCTGGTGCATCTGACGCAGCAGGCGGTGACGTTCCAGAAACGAATGAACGAAGCGTCCAAAGCGGACGCCCGCGCATCCATCTCGCATCTGTTGCCTATTCAGGTTGTTTTTTTTGGTTTTTTATGGCTAATGCTACAGTGGTCAACTCAAGTGGTCAAATCACTTCTTCAATTCACTTTGTGGAATCGTTAACCCAAACCGAATACCATGTGCTGTTTGTCGCGCTATCTCGAGGCTGCTGTGAGTTGAGGAAGTGATTCGACCACGTGAGTTGACCACTGCAATACAGTATTGGCCTTCTTTGTGCTCGGCTGATTCTTGCGAAAGTAATTTTTCTGTATTTCATATGTTCTTTCGCTGCTTCTCTCATTGGGTGATAGTTTCGAAACGGTGTAAAGGTCAGTTGGGTGTAAAGGTCGGTGGAAAGCTCGGTCGACAGCTCAGTGTGATTGATTGATTATTTGCCAACGTTCGGTTGTCGTGGTCTCATTGTTGACTGAAGATGTCCGACAGATCTTCTGCGCATTTGATCGGGTTACGCCACAGATCGATTGGGCTCGTGGATACGGGTCGGCTTTTGCAACGAAACAGATGTTCGACCGTGTCAGGCTCGGTGCAGCATCGAGGGCACACGTTTTGTATGTTTGGGTGTGCTCAGTGTGATAGACCTCGGTGTAAATTTGAAACATTCCACGCTAATAACAGGCAATGTTTCACGTTTACACCGAGCTACGCCGACCGAGCTTTCGACCGAACTATACACCGACCTTTACGCCCAACTGACCTTTACACCGTTTCGAAAATTCCACCCATTGGCTTTGCACTTCTGTGCACACAGCAAGCCAGTGATGTTTTATGAACGCGATAAGATGTCATATTTTTATGGCGGCCACGTGGCCAATTGGCTCATTAACACTGATGATAATCTGGCGGACAGCTGCCCGTCTGAGGCATGACGAAATAAGAAAAATATTTTTCGTTTTTTCTTCTTTTAGATTTGTGCACATGATTTCAGATCCAACAGCCGTCGTTGAGCAGTATTCTCGAAGTGATGAACATTTTGAACGGCATCATTTTCATCAATCTGCCAAGGTGAGTTGTCATTGTTGAACATTTATTTGGGTTTCATGTGAACGAATAAGAACACACTAATTGGGTTTCGGGCCAAATAAATAACAAAAAATAGAATTATTTGGGTCTCCGGCTGTGTCCAGAGTTAGTGATTGGATTGGAGTGCTTGTCGCTTTGCTTTCTTGAGTTCACGATAGTAAAAGGTCTCATGGCTCGTTTTTTTCACCTGCGTAAAATTTGGTTTTTAACTGTGTCGTAACTATTTTTTACGCGGGTCGTGTGAAAATTACTGTGGGACCGTAAATATCAAAACATCTTTCGTTCAATGAAAGTTATGTGACTTGGGCAGCTTCCTCCTATCCGATCCGGCCAGTATTTTGCACTGGTCTTCTGCAGTTTGATGTCCGAAACCGACTTCAATTCACTGTTATGCGACAAATCTCAATGTGCCTTCGAACTTTCTCATGACTGATGAGGACCCGGATGCATTGTGACATATAGTCTCCTGAGAGGGTCCGAAACTATATATGCAGCTTTAGACTACTCTATTATTATAAAAATTGCTAACATTTATAAAAAAACTAAATAAAACACTGCTATACACTCCTTTTGCAGTGAGTCTGACGACGAAAAGGACAATGAACAACAACAATCACTAAATAAGGACACCAAACTGGCCGCGTCTGAGCCGAGCCCGGATTGTAATGGACACGATGAAACATTAGTGAGCGCTCACAGCTGACATTCTGTGCCTAGCTAGATACATTGATCGGTAATTGATTGTGTAGGAATCTCGAGCTGTATATGTTATTATTGTTGTGTTATTATTCAATTGTTTTCACTCTCTGACGTTGCGCGAAGAAATGTGTACTTACTACGGAATGTTGAGTCCATTTTCTTGTGTTGATTTTACACTTCAGATCAATTTTTTCATCATCTGTGTTCCGGAACAGTGGTTCAGAGTCAGACGGCGGTTTTTAGGCTGGACGGAACCCTCGTCTCTAAGCCACTCTTGGGGATGGTCTATCATTATTCGTTACTATCGATCGGTAGATTCTTTCAGCTAATTTTGGCTAGCCCTTCCTGTAAAACTACAGTCTTCTCTGTTGTGTCCTTTGATGATTGCTGCCATGCCAGTGCACTGTTGCTACACAAAACAATGCTGCTATAATTTGTATGTCCTGCTCTGCTGTGTTTTGCGTGTACCTTAGTCAATTCGTGTTAACTACTGCTAAACACTACCGATTTTGTTTTGTATACTTGTGTCCCATCATGCTACCGTGTGCGCTAACAACAACGGAAACACTACCGTTGTTATTACAATTGTTGTTGTTGTTTTTTCGCATACTGTAAACGGTGCCCTATTAATATGCTTGGTTTCGTGCAACGATATTTCCAACAGCAGGTGTTTTTGTATAGAATTATGGTAGTTGATAGAGATAGATCTTAGTCGAGACGAGGCTCGGCTCAGCAACCGTAATCGTACCATATCAGATCACACGAAAATAACTTGGAATGCTAAACCTTGACCGGACCGACTTAGATGAATAGTTTTCAGTGTGGAGCTTGGTCTGACAAAATCACTGTGCCTTTCGGAACAAACTATGAGCTAACCATTGGATTATAGATATTATACGAAATACTGTTGTTGTCTGCATTGGCTGGGACATTGGTCGGACACTACGCAATTGTCCAACAATGTCCGAGCCAGGTCTGCCTGCAGACAACAATTGTGTGCGTAAAATTATGCCGATTGATCTCTTGTGTCATCTATTCTTATTGTGACTTGAAATACACGACCTTTTAGTGCAATCTTCATTGTGTTCATTGGCTTTTTTAATAAACTCTTGATACAGATTTTGATTATTTTGCGTCAGATACTATTATTATATTTGATTTTGATGTTTTTATTGTGGTAGTTGTTGTTGGTTGCTTGTAGTCCTAGTAGGCTAGTCCATTATGCTGCCGTTATTACTTATAGTTCCTTGATTTCTGACGTGCGCGTTGATATTTTTTTGTTCGTTAGCAATATATTTCTGCACCACATGTTTTTTGTTTGTTATTGTAAACGTGTAGTTTTTTTGTGCCTGTAGCCATAATGGATGATACCGTTTGTTTTTTTTGAAATTTGTTTTTTGTTTTTGACATTTCTAATTCGTCACCCGTGCGATCAATATGTTTTCGCACATTCACGCAGTCTAGGCTCAACACCCATGTACTGGTTTGTACAAAGATTCAATATAATATTATTGGTCCCCAAATCTATTATGCACCTTTGGTCAATTATGGTGTTTTTCCCGTATTGAAAGAGCCCTGGCATTTTGTTGAATTGTATATTGAATGAATTTTTTAAGCTTGAGTTTACGCCAGTTTTTGAAGCAATTTTCTACACATTGTAGCCGATATTGTTATTGATAGCTAACCATTTCGTTTAGGCATTAGGTTTATTCAATTTCACGTTACTTGTTGTTATGGGTAGTTTTGTATAGTTTGTATAGTTTTTTTGTTGTTTACGACGATAATTATCACATTATCGAGCATTAAATTGAATTCAAATGTTACTTTTTATTGTCTCACAAAGTTCAAGTACTTTTTTGGCAGTTTCTTGCTCAACACTCACAACAATTTCGTTAGCCGCAAAACGTGTACACAAATTTAGCTCCCAACTGCTGTTGTTACTGTATTCTCGTTAGAATTATATTCTTTTTCCCATGTTTTTTTGAAACTTTGATTTTATCCTGTTCTTTTTTATTAGTTTTGTTGCTTTTCTACTGCACTGATCATTCATTCTGTTACCATTGTTGTTTTGCTGTGTTAGATAATAATTTGCTAGCACTGTCATGAATCAGATAATCGTCTGCTAGATTTCTTTGCAGTAATTTTCTATTCTTTCATTGCGGTTAGTACCGGTAGCCATATCTGCGAACTGTGGTCGCACGATCTGAGAAAATGGTTTCGGCATCAAAAATTGCAAATAAAAAAACTATTTGCGTGCCCCAAAATTTTCTTGGATGGTGGTTGCACCAGTTTTTGAACTCGGTTTCCCAAATGATTAATTACCATTGTCATATTTCACATTTGCACTATATTCTGTTGGTCCCAATGTTCAACTCACACTTTTGTTCGCTGTTATTTTCTCGCGAAAAAAAATCATGGAGATACTATTCTTTTCATATTTTGATTGTTTTCGAAGGAAATGATCAAATTTCGTGGGAAAAGGGAATAAAGATAAGTTGAGGATTTCAAAACGACAATATTTTATCAGAATATGAATATTTTCAGCAAGAAAGATACAATACGTATTATATGTACATGATTTTCGCCATAATTTTTTGTTTCCCAAAACACAGTAATGATCACAGCGTGGCTGGCAAAATGATGAGTTGCACAGGTTGTATACCCAGGAGAGTCAGTCGCACATGTAAGTTTCGATCGCACTAAACGTGATAAAAATGATAAATTATAGGTCATCATGTGCAATAACGAAATAACAACACGATATGTATCACGGAGCACTAGCAAGTAAATTGGTAGGTAAATATGGTAATCTCGATCGACTTTTCACAAAGAAATCAGAAAACTGTTTCGCGGAAAAATTTATTTTGATCAGTCGAATGCACACATGGGCGTTCAGACGCTGAAATGTAAGACAACGAGATTGAAGGCATGTCGTTGGGAAATCAGAAAGTCAGGATACTGGATACCCAAATCCAAAATTTTCGGGAACCGGATACCCAAAATAAAAAATCTCGGATACCACATACCAGTGGGCTGCCCCCTGATAATAAAAAATCTCGAATACCCAGTGGGCTGTTTCAAAAAAGGCGGATTTTTTGGAGGAAAACTTAGCAAAATCGGTGTTGGAAGCGTAAAAATGATCATTTCGGGCGTCAGCGAGCGATTCTGAGAATTTAGGAAGAAAAAAATGGTCGATTTCGACGGTTTTCGAAAAGATTTTAGGGCAGGATGCCCCTGGACAAAAGGTCAGGATACCGGATACCTCTGGGTGAAAACATCAAGCTACCGGATACGGGACACCAGGGGGTAACCCCCTTCCCCCCAACGACACCACTGATGCCACATGAGAACAGCTCATTACATTCCCATCGTGAAACATCAGTCAGGCACGATCACAAAATTTTCATGTATACCGGCCGTTGTGTTAGGTCAACCATACCACAATAATGACCACAGCCTGGTCCGTGAACCCATATTCAATTGACCCACTTATAATTCACATCCAATTGTGTTGTGTCATCGTCGTCCGAGTCTGCGTCGTGTCGCGTATTCAACAATCCCGCACCCGACGACGTGCTCATCAATGGCTGACGTTGTTGACGTTTCGGTGCCAGACCGGAAGCGTCATTCATCATTGACGACAGGGTGGAGGACAGTCTAGAATTGGGGATGGAGATATATTTCGGGTTTTCTTTTTTATATGTATTTTTACATTATTAATTTTTTTATAAATATGGGGATACATTTAGTTTCAAGCTACTTACTTGGTTGACTCCGATCGAGAGTCGTGTCGACCTTTCGCCAGCCCAAATACAAATCATAGCCAAAAATGACACCAGAATAGAGAATAAAGATTAAGCGCCCAGGATTCACACGAAAGAGAGGGATAAGTAGTAAGTGCGAACAGAATGAAACCCCAATCCCCCCATGGCGTAGTGTAATGCGATCGACGCAAGTAGTCTTTCTTTCACAAGGTCGCTGCCACACATCTTGGCCGTCTACACTCATAGCAGAACACCCATCCGACCACTAGCGTCAACCACATTCCAATCAGCCTTGTATCCCATCCCCATGCGCGCACTTTGACACAAAGCTGACCGACGAGCGCCTTTTGCCCGTAGCAGTTGCATCACTCGGCTGTATGTCCAATCCCCGATAGGTGTCCACCGGCCAGACACCTGTTTGTAGTAGGGCTGCGTGCCGCTCGAAATCGGCGTTGGCGCCCAGTTGCGCTCGGGTCGGCTTTCTGCAATAATTATTGTGCGGCTGATTTGGGAATGGTTGACAGACAGACACGAAATGTTGGCCATATTCGTGCAATACGTGTCATTGAAAATCTGTTGTGTCAACGGTATGCGTGATCAATCTCGCCAAACTTTCGGGCGGCACAGCGATTCTCAATGAGGCGACAGAACTGCATACGTGGCAGGCGTCGACCAAGATTATTTACCTACGACTTGCGTAGAATAATCAATAATCCGTTACGGCCAAAAGGTGTGAAGTTTGGTCATCGATTCGGTTTGGTCTTGCCTTGGTCATGCACGTCGCGATCTACTACTGACATCAGAATAGCCCGTGAACACAGAAAGTCACGGGACCAACGCAGAACCAGAGACCGATGATATCACCTCTGTAAAAACTATGGCCATGACCAAAGTGTGTGTTGTCTGATTCGTCAAGGCAACAAAACAACAAGCACAAATGTCACATACTTCCACAATCGCAACATCAAACTCGACGTGACAACAGACACGGACGACATGGCCATTGCTGCCGCGGCCATCCACGGCTGAATGTGCAGACCAATCGGACGGAAAGCACCTGTGTGTGGATAGGGGGGGGTGCGGGTGATGTTTCATTTGGGACTGAATGTTGTCATGGCGGCCGGGCGATTGGACAAAGCAGGTTTGAGCAAGACCACTTTGAGAGTGAAAAACAGCAGGGCCAAAAGAGCAGACCACTTACATTTGTTCCACTGGCTTAGGCTTAGGCTCATTTTAGTATCAGGCTTAGGCTTAGGCTTACACTTAAGATTAGTTTTGTGTTTGGGCTTAGGCTTAGGCCTATTCGTTTTTAGGTTATGTTCTTTTGTACCCTGCTCCTTTTCACCTGCTCAAAGCGGTCTTGCTCAAACTGGCTTTGCTCAATTGTCCGTCCGCCGTTGTCATTCTGATGACTGCCTACGTTGTGTTGTGTCTGCCCAGCTGACACGACTGATTGTAAAGTGGCTGACGCCAGTCGTTGTCACTGCCTCAGGGATCGACATGATAACTGGACATGATACCGCAATACATACTCGACAACTAAACCTCCACTGGTATGAGCTAATACTGCTGTCGGCAAAACGAGCAATAATTTATGAGCCCCAAATGAGCGCGACAAATAATACATGTGATTTGACCTTGACGGCGTGATTTGACCACAGTACTATAAGCCCTCGTTTAACTTTGCGAAATGACTTGCGTCAACCACAATACGGTAGTTGTTTGTTTTTCTCACAGGCCAGGAAATGTTTCGATGGAAACATATAAGTTCCGGGCATATCGGGGGATCACCAATGTGTAAGAGCTGCAGCAGCCAAAATATATGTCAGAAACCAGCGAAACGACAAAATCATCACGCACCAGCAGCCAGGGGTATGCCGATCAGATTGTAGATGCACGCGAACAGAAAGTTGATACGAATACGGCGTGTGGTCTTACGCGACAACTCAACGGCGGCCACCACGTCCAAAAGGTTATTCTGCAATTGGGAAATCGGCCAATCTTTTTGTACACGAACTACTACAGTCCACCGGCTTCATAGTGAACCTCTCTGCTGCACATAAAGGTTACTGCCAAATCACTAGGGACGTGAATATTGTTGCTCGACCTGAATTATTCTTTGCTTACCAGCAATCGAAAACTCAAACACATTGTTAGGTATTACTACGCATCATGGATTTTTTAACCAAATTTAGCAGCTTTTCTAGCTACTAAATTTTTTTTGAAAAGCTACTAAATTTTTATATTTGGGCCAAAAAAGCTGGCAAATTGGCATTTCTGCAGAAAAAAGCTGCTAAATTTTTCACTTTCCCAGCTTTTTGCTACTAGCCCATTTTGAAAAAATAAACCCTGCTACGCATTCTAGACATTGGGTAACAATAACCTGGTCCAGATATTATGCGTTAATTTTCCACTAATCAGGATATCAGAACAAAATGATCGGATCGGAACTGTAGTTACGTTAATCCTGTGGCCGTTTCCCACCGAAATTCACGAAAAACACTAGCTTTGCGACCACGTGAAAGTTTTTCTCAGATTTATAGATCAGGCCTTTACGTTGGTCGAATCGAAGCCAGCAGCATTAGTCACCGATCAGACCCGCCTGATTCGACGCGGCTTCCCCATTCCAAAAGTTAAGTCCGCCCAATTCTACAATGCTCAATTCACTCGACCAAAAAGACCACAAAACGTCACTGGGTGAAACATCACGCCACGTACATTAACGAGCACAATACCGGCCGATTCGATGGCCACATCGCTGCCGCTCGCTATCGCGATACCAACGTCGGCCGTGGCCAGTGCTGGACTGTCGTTAACGCCGTCACCAACCATCGCTACCTGTCCATGTGAAACATCATACAGTCCACATGATTTATAGTGGTCTCGTATTCACGGTCAAACAAACACAATCTGCTCCAGATCTGAATAAAGAATAAGCAGACCGCTCTGCCGTGTAGCGAATGTTATGACCGAAAATACCGGGTCCAGAGATCCAGCTCTAGGGTGGTCTGTGACAACAATCTGCCCTCTTCGTAATCATCAACACTATGGATGCCATCATCCCGCTCGTGTCACTATAGCCAAGCGCGACTGTAGCGCACCTTGTGTTTGAGCGTCGTCTGCAGCTGCTCAATTTTGGCTTGTTTGTGATTCGGCAACACTTCGGCGTACACCGTGCTGATGCCGACCTGAATCGAGACGAAAGTAATTGATCAGTATCACAAGATCAACTGAAGTGCAGTTGACATACATCACTCACGCCAGTGCTCACTTTGGTTGGACGAGCAAAACGATGTTTCTTTAATTCCCTACATCAGGCATCATCTAATAGCATTGCAGTTGCCGCAGTGGGTGTTTGATTGGCTCGGTTTCCACAGACGGCTATGTCTACACTAGTGTGAGTGCGAATGCACCAGATGGACAACGTTCAGTATTCATACCCCCTTTATAGACTAATAGTTTCATCGTCAAATCATATCGTCAAATAAGCAATAATACACGAGCCCCAAATGAGCGCGAAAATAACACATGTGATTTGACGACCAGATGCGACGACATGATTTGACGACATTACGATAAGCCCCTCTATCGACCGACCTGTTTCGCCACGGCCTGTGCGGTGCGTGCATTATCGCCCGTCAATAGCACCACATCCAGTCCATCGCGTCGCAGTGCATATACGGCCAGTGGGGCTTCAGGCTTGATCGTGTCCGCCACCGACATGATACACACCGCCACACCTGTGTGCGCAGAAGAATAGAAGCGACGAGAAAACTGAATGCGGGCGGTCAAAGAGAAAACGACTATAGCGGTACGTTATGCCCTCTTTACAGTGACATGATTTCTAGCCGTTAGCATTTTCGGTCACCGAGAGGTGAAATGACAGCGGCAGACTATGCTCAACAGTCAGTTGAAGTGCATCAGTCACATCACCGCCGCCAGGAAGCACTTTGCTTTGCTCACATCGGGGTCTCGTTTGATTTGACACCCAAATTTTTGCATATCTTGTGCCCGTCCGTCAAGCCTCAGCCAGCACTCACCCACCTTAGTGCCAGCCGAATCCATACCAGCCTGTCTGTTCGCCGAATATTTACTCACCACCATATCAGAAACTGTCACCATTCACAAGTCAGCACTGTAAAGGCAAACCACACCAACACGAGCCCGATTTCGGAGGTGGTGTGCTACAAAATGAATAGACAGAGAAAATCCTCCGCACCACGTTGTATTCTGCAACGTGTAAGATGTCCCAAAACAGCAGTCACTTCAGAATGTTTCACTAATCTGCCACCTTCGAGATCGGGCTCATGTTGGCGTGGTGCTACTATACCTAACCATCAACAGCAGCGAGCACACTAATATTGCCGCGTTGTTGTTCATCGTCCAAATGTTGCCCGATGTTCGCATCCAGCTCAACGCCGACGCGCTCCATCCACGTTCGATTGCCCACACACACCGTGAACGAAGGACCGGCGAACGGTGGCGCTCAAATGATTGTAAATATTAGATTGTTGTGGAATCAGCATTCTCGCATGAAACAAGACGAGAATCCTATTATTTTTCGCCAGTTGGACCGATTGATGTTTAAAGGTAATTATGTACTCCAAGGCGTATCGGCGTTGGCCAATGGGTTTTTGGTCATGATAAAATCAATAAAAAAACATTAAAAGTATTCCGATCAGAATGATGGTCACCGGAAGACAATGGTGCAACACACATGCCAATCATGTCACGGGCCAATCAAAATTACACAGTGGTTGAGGCAGACTGCCGGCGCGTTCCTTTGACACAGTGGTGTCGTTGGGGGAAGGGGGGGTTCTAGTATCCGGTATCTTGATTTTTCTCACCCATGGGTATCCTGTACCCTGACTTTTTGCCTAGGGGCATCCTCCCTAAATTTTTTTTGTAAAAAAATGCGCCATTTTTACCTCCAAAATGCTCAAAGTCGCTTGCTGTCGCAAGCATAACCCCAAACTAACCATTTTTGTGCTTCCAACACCAATTTTGCTCAATCTTCCTCTAAAAATTTGACCGTTTTTGAACAACCGCCCTGGGTATCCGAGATTTTTGATTTGGGGGGTGGGGGACAACCCCACAGGTATCCGAGATTTTTCATTTTGTGTATCCGGTATTCGAAAATTTTGGATTGTGGGTATCCGGTATCCTGACTTTTTGAGTTCCCAACGACAACACAGGGTTGACACAAACAATTTGGGCGTTTACGCAGTGCGCGCGCGCACTCACACGCTTCAACAAACATAACAGCGGGATGCACGAAAAAGCAAAACATCCAGATTGCGAACAAATGAGCAGTACAAAAGGGCGCACAACCAAAATCCGCCCAGCGCCAAACCTTTCACGCCATTGCTCGTCGTGTCCAACGTTTGCGTTCTTTGCGCCGTCGCAATCCGTCTCACCACGACCTCATCGACGACCGTTGTGTCTTCGCGTGGTTCTTTGTTCAACTCGAACGCATCCAGCATGTTGTCCACGTCCCGAACGCGGCACATCACGCCCAGACCGGGTGACGCGTGGAATTTGTCCACGCGACCCAGCTGGCGCGTGCACAGGAACTGCAGTTGAGGAGCAACAGAACATCCAGTATTTTGCATCGGCTCACAGTGGCTCATGATGGTAGACAGCTGCTGCCACCCATGGTAAACTACGAAAAGTTCCCAGGACGCTGTAAAACTAAGTGATCCGATCGGTTCAGCTCTGCCTCGTTTACTCAGGTCCCTTTCCGTATCTGGGTATTTCGAGATTTCGTGAAGACACTGATCTAGACATCTGATAAACAATTTTTTACGCCGGTCGAAAATGTTGTCCAAAAATCCATCAGTGAAGGACTCAGACTCAATATCCCTGACGCATAAAGGCACGTCAACAAGACAGATCCGATCCGCTCGCCAACTTTGATTCTATCCTACCGAGTAAAGGCCACTCCATACTTTGTCTCGTTGCGATACACGCAACATTTTCTCGCGCGGTGATTGGCTCATGCGCGACACACAGCCAATCAGCGCGTCAGAAAATGTTGCGTGACACACGCAACCGTTTATGACGCGCTAATTGGCTGTTGGTGGCGCACGAGCCAATCAACGCTCGAGAAAATGTTTGCGCGTATCGCAACGGGTCAGCCCCAAGCCAACGCACAGTTACTCTTTGAATAAATAATCCATCGACTTCAAAATCGCACCGCAAAGCCACACCTTCATCGCAAACTCCTTGATTGCGCCAGCTATTGGATGTTCGCTGGATGATTCAGCAGTGCCAATCAATGCCATCAACATTGACATGGCCAGACGCGATTGGTCAACGAACAACAACAACGACACCAGACGGGGCCGACCGACAGTGATCGTGCCCGTCTTGTCGAATACGATTGTTTTGATCTGAATGTATTGAATGGGTGATCGTGGAATGGCCGACGCAGTGAATCACTTATGATGAGGTGTTAGGGCTGAATTATATATCATTATAAACTACAAAATTGTTATTAAAAATTATTATATCATTGTACCGGCGCACTCCAATGAGCAACATGAATGGTCCACCCATGTATTTGGTTCAACTATTCTACAATAATGCCGAATTGTATAGGTGACTTTGAGCATTTTCGATACGCGTCGGAGGCGAAAATCAACAGTCGAAACTTTTGACCGAAAGATCATGCCGGCGTAAAGCATCAACAAAATGGCCAGCACTGCCTGGCTGTTAAAAAACACCAATCAATCCAATCGGTTGTGCAGCACGACATGTAAAAAAAACCAGCTATTGAATTTCTATAAATGCCCGCTCACCGATGTAATGGTGGACGGATGGCTATGCCGCTACACCAACCCCAAGTGGTACACTGCACCACTATACTTGTGTTTTATCGGCGAAAATGGATGTTTTTCGAATTATTTGGCCAAAATCATAAAAAGTGCCTATTTGAGGTGTATTAGGCAGTAAAATTACGTGTAACAAAACGTTTTTGCACCTGAAAGTGGTACTCTGTTTACTCCCCTCCCCGCAAGGCCATCTTGTACCACTTGACCTGCAAGTACACTGCCTCACACCCGCTTTTCACAAAAAAGACAGGCTAACACTGTGAAAAAAAAACAACGGAAACCCTCAACCGAGTCAAACCTTATGCGCCGTTTCGAGTGGCTGCCCGCCTTTGATCAATATCCCATTGGTCGCGCCCATGCCCGTGCCCACCATCACGGCTGTGGGCGTGGCCAGACCCAGTGCGCACGGACATGCCACAGCCAATACCTGGCACAGACGAAGAAAATGTTTCGTCACACTTCCATATAGTGGAATGGTCAATGCATGGCTCAATTCATCATTTATCACTTATGCTGGCGAAAAAAACCGGTTTTTTTTATATTTCGTGGAAAAAACCGAAAAACACAAAAAAACGATAAAGAACCGCGTGTGCAAGGATAGGGGAAGCCCAAATGTATTTTGGGCATGTTAAAGGGCTCGGGACATAACCGAAGGAAAGGTAGCAGGACATATTTTACATACCGTTGGAAAGCATTCCGACAGCCTATGTCACGCACAAATTTTAAGCTCCTTGGAGATTCGCTATCTCTTGGTAGAGCGACTTTTCGTTCCAGAAAAAAGTGGATTTTTGCACAAATTGGAACGACCGGTGCAGAAACCCCAAATGAGTTGAAGGTCAAGTAACACGTGAATAGGATTACAACAGCTTCTGAATAGCTTACCATCACAACTTCAGGCGCTCAAAGCATTGCTTCACACGGTGAGGGCACGAAACGTTCCAAAAATCGGCCTTATTTTTCGAGAACAGAAGTTTGTCCCTAAATCTTGAGGCCACGCTTAGCGCTGCGGAAATAAGAATGCAATGGGGAAGTAGAGCATAGTCGAAAGTACCAGAAAATAAGGTTTTCAAATTTTTTAACTCATGGCTAGCTCCGTGACAGGCTTAAAAATCCATTAAATTGCCGCCAAATTAGGTGATTACATTCATCGCCAGAATTGTGATACATAAAGTCCACAGATTGTATCGGATTCGAAACAAAAAAATGAGAGAAACGTCTGGTTTAACAACCTATCAAGGTCCGAAGACCCCAAGGTCTACAGATCTCTCGGGGCAGCCATACTAACCTGAATATGATATTCAGCTATAAATGCTTATTGTTAACAGCTACTGTAAATGTGACAACACCAAACAATGTATCTCGGGAGTAGCTTTCGAATGATATATAACAAGCCCCAATAAATTCTTACGCTTAAGGGCAGAGGTTAAAAAAATGGTTTTTTGACGATTCTGGAACAAACCGTCACGTCACCGTGTGCGATTTCGGAATTTTCACCGTTTCTTGTCTATAGTAAGAGATAGTATGGGCATGTTATATATCGTTCGATAGCTACGTTGAAGCTACATCGTTTGGTGCTATCAAATGTGCAATAATCGTTAACAGTAACGACTTATAGCCAAATATCTTATTCAGGCTGGCATGGCTGCAGCAGCCGGACCATGGGGTTTGAAGCCTTGAAACTCGTCTAGATTGTTGGACTGTGCGTTTATCTGACTTTCTTGTTTCCAATGCAATGCAATACGTGGCTTATTTACATCACGTTTCCGTCAATAAATGCAACTATGCAGTTTAGTGGCAATTTTTAGGTCTTTTTCGGCCTGTCACGCCGCTATCTAAGTGCTTCCAAATTTAAAAACCTTATTTTCTGGTACTTTCGAAAATGCTCTATGTTTCTATTGCATTTTCATTTCTGCAACACGAAGCGCGGCCTCAAAATTTAGAGACAAACTTGTGTTTTCGAAAAATGTGGCCGATTTTTGGAACATTTCGCACCCTCACCGAGTGAAGCAATGCTTTGAGCGACTGAAGTTCTCATGATAAGTTATCCAGAAGCTGTTGTAATCCTGTCCACGTATTACTTGACTTTCAACTCATTTGGGGATTCTGTATCGGTCGTTTCAAGTTGTGAAAAATTTCACTTTTTTCTGGAACGAAAAGTCGCTCTACCAAGAGATAGCGAAATCAGGAGTAACATCGACAACGTCACGCCTCCCAACAAAACACCCCCCCCCCCCCCCCCCCCCCCCCCCAATGGGTATTTTCGAGGCACGTTAATGTCAGCACGGACATTCTGATTATGACCAAAATCATAATAATAATAATGTGAAATATCTAAGAACGACACTGCCAAACAGCAGGACATTCAAATATCATAAAGTTCAAAAAAGGAAATCTGAACAATCCACGGCAGTCAGATCAGACGGTGACCTAAAATCGAACAATAATGAAGTGAACCAACAAAACCCACAGTAATTGCCGACTCGAACGCAAACTTGAATATGGATTGGTCGCTTTCCGGTTTGTGCGTCTTCATTGACCCCATCGTTGTGGACAACAGTGTGGGACTAGCCGTCGACGTCGCGTTGGCTTTGTGCTCGGCAAAATGCTGCAGAAGGAAATTAAGCAATGAGGAATATTTATACTGGAATTTTTGGCTTTGTTAAGCTATCGATACCATAAGCTGATTGCAAAGAACACTGGGTGCTGTCTTGTGGACGTGCTTTGCACAAATAAAAGATCAGACCGCAGAAAGGTTGAAAACGCTCAATTTGACCATTGAAACATCTGAGAAACGTTACACGCTTTCAATCACTGCACAAAAAGTGACCGCACGAGATTATATCACCACATTCGCTACACGTTGGAAAAGCAATAATGCTCAAAAAATTAAAATACTACGCAGTGTTTTCGCTACAAACAGAGTCAGGATAAACGAGGTATGGACGAACTTTATGGTCCATCACGGGCAGTCCGATGGCCCATCCGATCACAATCCACGCCAACAACGTCAACACCGAAATGCCGATCACGCCCGGGATAAAGAAACCGGCGATTCGATCGGCTGTTTGTTGGATTGGAGCCTGATTCAGCAAGGAGAATTAATGACATGGTTGGCAAACATCATCTTCTGTGACGATGGTAAACGCATACGTCAGACGTAAGGTCATCGCCAAC
Source organism: Rhynchonema sp. JSB1_4 (assembly GCA_030248065.1). Taxonomy (NCBI): domain Eukaryota; kingdom Metazoa; phylum Nematoda; class Chromadorea; order Monhysterida; family Xyalidae; genus Rhynchonema; species Rhynchonema sp. JSB1_4. The sequence continues at coordinate 55,357 of JASAMV010006842.1, forward strand.
GGGAATGTATTGGTCGCACAATGACCATAAAGAATTCATCAAAATCAATCCTGATTTTCAAGTTCAGTCACTCTTAACCACTGTGCTATTTGTGATTCTCACAAAACATTTTCAGCTGAAAATAATTTAGCAGAGCACCCACGTTGCTGCGGGTCTGAAACATTTTGGTGACTGCATTCTTTGTGTGCGATCGCGCAACGCAACGTCACTGCCCAGTCACTTTCTTGCTTCACGATTCAAGAAAAAAATTGACCAATTCTTATAAAGTCATTGTGCGACCAACAGACCACAAAACAGGGCGGGCAAGCCAGCCAGCAAATTACAGTAACACTACGCCAACGCGAAGGTGGAAGTTCAGTGAAACATTCTGACGTGGCTGCTGATTTGGGAAACGTTACACGTTGAAGAATACGACAGGTTGTGTTGGTTATCCAAAACTTCACCGTCAATAACGATAAGGCCGCTCTCTGACAAAAGCAAGACTCAAAAAGTTTACTACACACTTTTTGCTTTTGTCAGAGAGCAAAAGCAAAAAGCAAAAACTTAAAAAAACTTGAAAAAAACAAAAAGTCATCATGACTTTTTATGCCCAAAACCAGGCTGGACAAACCCGAAAATAAAAGATTATAGGCAATCCGCCAGCTCATGGCCCTCAACACACAGCACCACAACTGCCCAAAACATCTCTCTCACCGAAACCCCCAAAGGGAAAAAAGAGCAAAAAAAACAAAAAAAAAAAGCCCAACCCCCCCCAAAAAAAGGCGGCCCCCCAAAAAAAAAGACACATAGGTCTGGAACACGCTAGTGTTTGCTGCTTGTGCGCGCTTCACAACTTTTTGCTTTTGCTCTCTAACAAAAGCAAAAAGCAAAAAGTCAACTTTTTGCTTTTGCTCTCTGACAAAAGCAAAAAGCAAAGTGTGCTGTGAACTTTTTGCTTTTGTCAGAGAGCGGCCTGACGGTGTTTGGTGGAGTAAATGGCAATCATGTACAAAAAAACCAGGTCTAATGCAACATAACGCCGAATTCCAACCTTCGAAGTCTGCGCCTGCTCCACGAGTCTAACAATCTGCGCCAGCGTCGAGTCATCGCCAACATGCGTGGCTCGGATCAACAACGTGCCGTGCTGGTTCACCGATCCGCCGATCACCTATATATGCATCGTTGGTGTGCTGGTTAGACAGATTTACCATTTTTTTGCAATTTTTATTATCATCGTCGAACATTATGATAAATAATGTCAGTTAAATCGATATCATTCGATTTAACTTCTTGACGATCGGTCGCCGGTCCATGGCATGCGATTTTTTCTAAAATATATAGGTGATGCTGGAATTTACTGATGCCACCAATCCCGATCATGGAATTTTTAAAACAAATGTGGCTGATTTTTAGCTACTAAAGTTATTGAAAAGCTAGTAAATTTTCAAATTTAGTAGCCTTTACACTGCTAAATTTAAATTTAGCAGCGTAAAGGCTACTAAATTTACTTATTTGGGCCAAAAGGCGAGTAAATTGGCACTTCAGTAGAAAAAAAACAGTAAATTTTTCACTTTCTAGCCTTTTGCTACTAGTCTATTTTGACAAAAATGAGCCCTGCCCCAGATCAGTGCAGCCAGCCGGGAACAGCAACCAATTTCATGATCGTCAGAGAGTAAGTGAAGTCGCATCAATAAGCGCCAAAGTACCGCTACTTAAACTGTCAAGAGAAGTGCATGTCTGTTGCCTGGAACATCTTGTTTCGATCAATTTCCATTCACCAATCACATCAACCAACCAGACCTTTTCGGCGGCCAAAATAATATGTCAGGAGTTGTTCTTTTTGCCCAAAAAATTAGGCGCTGCCGGCTTTTTTGTCCAATAATATATGTAAATTTTTGTTTAATATATGTAATCTCAAAATAATATATGGCACAATATACATATTACATATATTTGCACAGCTCTGCAACCAACCATACTGTCGACATGCTTGCTCACGGGCATCGCTTCACCGGTTATGAACGATTCATCGGCCGTGCTGCGTCCGTCCACCACTCGACCGTCGACCGGAATCTTGGCGCCCGGAACCACCTAAAGCTAGTTGTTTGCGCGCAAGGATTATTCTTGGCTTATTATAAAGTGGGTGACACAGTGAAACGGCACGGGTGAAACGACCGTGTATTGGTTGGTCGTACGATGACCATACGCGAATCCACCCCTCTAATGTTCCTGCAATGTCACGGGGGATATTTGGGGATTTTTTCAAATTGAACCAGGTTTTGACAAGCACCTCGCATTCCTATCAGTGAGAAGAATGAGAAGCGTGCGTGTGCAGAAGTTTCATCCTGAATTCTACGCAAACAAAATGGTTCGGGGTTCGTATTACTGTAGTATTACATGCTTTGCGTGTGAAATCGATTTATTTTACAACACACACATACACTTCCGATAAATAAAGCTGATAAATGGAAAAGAAAATAAGTGATTGTCAAAACCTGGTTCGATATGACAAAAAATCGCCAGAAACCTCCCTTGACAATGCAGGAAAAATACGGGGATGGATTCTCATATGGTCATTCATTGCGCGACCAATATATAATCTCACGACTTAGGCATGTGTCACTTCATTTCCACGCTTCACATGGCAAAATGTTTTATCTCGTCCTGTAAATATATCTGCACGCTAAATTAGCGACGAAAGCGCCGGATGGAGAATTCAACCGAATTTGTCTGCCAGACTCTCAGAACCACAAAATCCGCACCCACCTTCAAAACATCGTCCCTCTGCACCAATTCAATGCTAATCAATTCCTCATGCATTATCCTACTGGTCTGCTCGTCATACTTGACCAGCACCGCCTCTTTACATTGCAGTGACATCAGATGACTAAGCGCTTCCGAGGTCTTGCCCTGCAAAAATTCTTTGTTTAAGATTCCAACATAACCCATTCATGCAGTGCTTTGCGGCAAATATTTTTAACACTACGGCTCCCGGATCATGTCACCGTAAAGTGACAAGGGTCGGTCACCTGGTGTGGGTGTGCCAAATATGAAACATCAGCCATCACCTTAGCAACGTGTTCCATCCATCTGCCGAGCGCAACAAACACAATCAACATCGGCGGCACATCAAAGAAAGTCATCGGACTCGCTGGCCAATCGAGCGCCACGGCCGCCACCAGCACCGCAACTGATAAATGATGATGATTAGTTTTGTGTGTTTTTTTAAATTTATTTCAACCATTTTTGTCCCAACTATCAGTGCGCGTGGCAGCACACAACAACAATGTCATTTCCGCGTGTAACATCATCAGAAGAATCACAGGTACAAATCCGGTCTCAATCTTGGTGATCATGCACATGGCCTGTTTCGAATTGAGAATATTTCGAGATACCCCTAATAATTTGACCAATACCAGAGAACTAACGAAAACGTCACGCTGGTTGAAATTAGTGGCATCAGCAAGAAAAACTCGAAAAACAACCTTTGACATACACAGTCACGCGAAGCACGACAAGACCGGACCAATCACAAAGTTTGAAACAAACCCATTAAGAGCTGTTTTCATGCGATTTTTATACTATTTTCTCGTCTCCAATGAGTAAAACTCCATAAATCTAACCCGAATAAACATATGCGATGCTGGTTGCCAGCACAATGAGCACGTCCATCGTTAGACTGCCGTGTTTGACGGCGCGATACGAGGCTGCGTAGAATTGACGTGCACCAAGCAGCTGAAACATTAGAATGTATTGGTCTATGGTGAAGATGGCCTTCAAGGGTTTTGGGACTCGGATTTATATTATGAGCGCATTTTTTTACTCGACAACCTTTATTCTCTTTATTCTACTAAGTATCAAACATTCCCAGCGAAAGCTCTTCCAGCTGATGTTACACACGTGACGTAATAGACTTGCACATATGGACAGAGAGCAGTATCGTTTCGTTATTCAGGGATTGTCAAAAATAAAATTCGACGAAAAATGGATTGGCATTAAACTGGGTGCTGTCGGCACGTATCCCACACTAAGTTGACTTCGGTGTTATTGTACCTTGCAGTGACGTCGTTGAGAGAGGGCGGCAATATTTGTAAATATTCACCACATAAGGACTCACAATAAAGAGGCCACACGGTGTCTAAAACTCAAAAAGGTTAGATACCCCAATGCCGCTGGCAGGGAATTACGGATACCAGGCAGGAGGGGGTACCATGCCCCCCAAACGACCCGCTGTTATCACGTACATGGTAGTAACCTCTTTGTAACAATATTTCAGTCGCAACTTCCTCGGCGCTTTTATGGCTTTTATTCGCAGCTTCTCAACAGGATTACCTTTCATACACCTTTTTAGCGCATAATGCGTCAAATATACACTATTTTGGGCGGTGCCCAATTTTGGCTCGGAAAAATATAAAAAAACCGTTTTTTCCAAAAAACGGTTCTTTTCCAGTAATTTTTTTCCAGAAAAATTGCAACTATACGTGTCATCACACGAAAAAATGCCCCTGCCCGACCCAACCTGCACCGGTGTGCACAACACGAACAGCAATAGATTATCAACGCTGATGCCGGGATGCAGAACAGCAATCTGATTCTGGGGCTTCATGTGCGATTGACGGATCCAATGGAAGTAGACCATCACGCCCATCACAGGCACGCCAAACAGAAGCGAGAAAAAGAACGACTGACGCCATCTGATGAATGACTTTTTTTGCAAAAAATTACAAAAAATGATTCATGGATTGTTGAAATTGCTGAATTTCATCAACATCGAACCTTCGAATTTCTTTCTTGTGCTCGAGCCCACGAGATCGCGAGTCTTTCGTGGCCAGCGTCGCATCGTAGCCGAGATCCTATAAGCGGATCAGAGCTGATAAGAGTCAAATTACTGTTTGCAGCTCGCGAATTCTTATGGCAACAGGGATCATATCAACAGACACATAGGGTGATATTTTCGAAACGGTGTAAAGGTGAGTTGGGTGGAAAGCTCAATCGAAAGCTCGGTCGGTGTCAGCTCGGTGTAAACATGAAACATTGCCTGCTGTTAACGTGGAATGTTTCATGTTTACACCGAGCTTACACCGACCTTTACACCCAACTGAGCTTTGCACCGTTTCGAAAATGCCACCCATAAATGCAGATTTTCACGTAGGTATTTGAACAAGAGCAAAAACAAAACCAGTTATGCGCAATTCAAACGTACATCGACCATCTGAATGATGTCCCGTTGTCCGATGGCGGTTTGATCAAATCGAACAGTCGCCGAATTGGTTGCCAGTGCAACGGTGGCCGACAGCACGCCAGTGCGCGCGAGTAGGGCCGATTCGATGCGGGCAACGCACGATGAACAGGTCATGCCACTGATCTGAAAGCTGTCGGGTGTGCAGTGTACGGTACATCTGTGTCATCATGGCACTGGCACGGCACCAGGGGTTTTTGCCACTAATGGTGGCTCATTGGGCCACTAAAATTTTGAATGAGCCACTGCAAATGAGCCACCAATGCGCCACCGGCCCATTTTGAAAAAAAAACCTGCACGGCGCTCACGCACTGCACCCATGCGGGTAACCTTACGAGCAGTGCCACGACATTATCGAGAGTCTATACATGTTACATATAATTGAAACATTAGGTGTGTGTGTGTGTTCATTTGTTTACAACGTTCCTGCAGTCACATTTTGTTACCCGATTTGGTTCATCTCGCTCAGTTTGCACAAGGAAATACGATTTGTTCGTAGTGTTCGCGAGAAACGAACCCTTTATAATGATAACGGACCCTTCATTATCTATGTATTATTGAGTTGGTGCCGACGCAATAAACTAACTAACTAACCCTTTATTAAAAAAAGCAAACAAAACAAACCACGCACACACACGCACCTGCAGCTGCACGACCCCTGCACCGCCAGTTTGTCCCTCTTCAATCACACTGGCCGGGTATCCAAGTTCGGTCACATGATTGGCGATTTGCTGCGGCAGAATCACGAACGAATCGTATTGCACTTCGGCCTTGCCCGCGATCAGCGCCACAAGCACGTTGCCGATGCCTGATTGGACAAGGGCAATGAATTGATCGGCAGCCACCGACCGGGCTAAGACAAGGAATCGAACTTGGCAAGCAATTGTATGACGGAAATCTTTGTAATCACGGGATCAACAAATTAATTGGATCAAGAAAAGTGCCCGACCTTCATAATAGGCTTGGTACGATCCGATACCGAACTTACGCGACTTCATAAATTGAGAACATACATCTCAATACTTACTCACATAGTTTTGTCGACGTGTGCTAGTTGCTGGTAAATAAACAACTTCTATATTGCAAAAATTATACAGAAAAAATCGAAAAGTCAGATGTAGTTATCGATGTCGGATATGGTGATCGCATCAGACTGGTCCATGTAAGTATACATACATTATGCACCAATTCAACCCTACCCGATAACATAGTTTAGTCTCGTCCGTACAAGAAATGTAAAAAAATTACTTATTTTTAAAAAAGGTCGGATTTTTTTTAAAGTCGCCCACTTTTTAAATTTGAAAGGATAGAGTATTTTCGACTTTTAGGCTCCCAAAGCACCCAAGCTTTGAATTTAACCTCAATTTACCCCCATTGCACAAAAAAGTTCACCATACAAATTTGGGGAATTCTCGGACGTGAAGTTGAAAAGCTTTTCTTTACATCCCTGGTCCGGTCAAAAGTTCGACTTGATCAATCAAAAATCCGCAAAACTCCGCCCACCATCGACTTTCTTCAGATTTCGTTCAATATTGGCCACACACGAGGCACAGGTCATTCCAGTCACACTCAGTGTACAAGTGTCATATTGCACGGCATTCGTGTCATCATCAGCGATGACAATCGCGTCTGTCTTTGTCACCAATTTGTGCTTGTCGTTATTGACATCATGTGGGGTGTCGATGCGAAGAACTGGCGGTGATGCACCGTTGTGATGTTTGGAGTCGATATGTTTTTGGGGCTCAGGCGAGGTGATTTGGGTTTGGTCGGTGGACGGGAGACTGGGCGAAGAGGGCACGCGAGGCTGGTAGTCGGGTACATCTGCAATTTTATGTCATGTGTTGTTGCCTAGCGCGTAATAAGTATCAAGTTTATTTTGGTTGCACAATGACTTTATAAGAATTGGTCAAATTTTTTTCCTGAATCGTAAAGAGGGAAGTGACGGGGTGGTGACGTTGCGTTGCGTGACCGCACACAAAGCATGTAGTAAAGAGAATGTTTCAGACCTGCGGCAACGTGGTTGATCTGCTGGATTATTTTCAGGTGAAAATGTTTTGTGAGAATAACAAATAGCACAGTGGTTAAGAGTGACTGAACGTGAAAATCAGGATTGATTTGATGAATTCTTATATGGTCATTGTGCGACCAATTGTCATAGATCGAGAAGCTGCGTGTAGAAATGTCAAAAATGTTTCGGTTGCCGCCTAAATTTTTGGAATTCTTTTCATATGTAATCAACTCACCAGTCTTGTCCGACCAATCACGACCAAGAGTAATTACAAAGACACTCAAAACAAGATAAAGGTTATAAAAAACAAAAATATCACGCACGCGACCCGAAATTCGTCTCACGACGGCCACGCGACAGCCCAGAATGTGTATGAATGCTTGCAAATAATGAAACATCAGACACACACCTTGCACATCAATCAACTCCGCATCATATCCCATATCGTCAATTGCCTCGGCCACGTCCTCCGCACTCCGCCATGCGAACGCATCATAGAGCACCGATGCACGTTTGTCAACCAAACTGACGTTGATTTGTTGGATGCCCGCTTTCGGCGACATGGTCTCCTCGATATTGAGCACACACGAGTGACATGTCATGCCTTCGACCTGGTTTTTTTGGGAGAGAATATGGGGATGAGGTTTTGGGGTTCGTCAATTTTATGAGGCGATGGTATAGTAAATTTCCAAATTCGCTGCCGCACAGTAAAGTACGCCACATAGTTAATGTCAGGTTCTAAACCCGAAAATCAACTTGTGAAACATTCGGACAGCCAACGCACACGCAGCTTGCCAGCCAGCCAGGCAGCTGCGCGCAATGTTTCAGAACCGCGCATGGTTAGCGTTCGGGTTTATAACTTGACATTAACTATGGGGCGTATTTTACTGTGCGGCAGCGAATTTGGAAATTTACTACATCAATATTGGTTTTCGGATAGGTTGTGTCATCATCATCGCACACCAACGCACACCGGGTTCTATCCCATCTTATGGTAAACGAACAAAACAGTTATTCGTCAAACCGGACGATTTTACTATCACGTTTTGATATCGCGGTTTGATGTCATTTATCACGGACTGTCCACGCACTAGCGACAACGAACTTTGACAGAACTGATGGTCCTACAGCAGAAAATCAGCTGCTGAAACACCGCCCTTCTGCGATGCGTCCATTTAGTTTCTGGTCGGTTTGTTGTCACCGTTCGGTTGTCGTGGTCTCATTGTTGACTGAAGATGTCCGACAGATCTTCTGCGCATTTGATCGGGTTACGCCACAGATCGATTGGGCTGCTCGTGGGATACGGGTCGGCTTTTGGAACGAAACAGATGTTCGACCGTGTCCGGCTCGGTGCAGCATCGAGGGCACACGTTTTGTATGTTTGGGTCGATGCGATTGCGATATGAGTTCAGCATGCGGCAGTGACCACTGCGTAATAGCGCCAGGGTGCATCTTGTACGCCGATCCAGCGACTCTTCTTCTGGGTTGATGTCGGGTGGTTTGGTGCCCAGGACCAGGGTTGGATTAAAAAAAAAGTAAAAATTTTTTTGTAAAAAAAAATTTTTTTTTTTAAAAAAAAGTACTTTTTTATTTTAAAATTTTAAAAAGTAAGTCCACTTTTTTTTATTATTTTTCCCCTTTTTTTCGTTATTTTCTCACTTTTTTAAGGTAAAAATGTATGTTTTCATGCGTTTTATTGCTCATCATTCTCAAAAAATCGCCTGCGGCGCTTATATTTCAGTTTAAAATGGCGTTGTAATGGACTCATACAGTTCCTAGACATCCCAACAATCGCTGCACGTATAATATAGGACACCCCATACCGTATACTGTGCAGTTATTGAGCTATCGACGTAAGCTATCGACAGACTCCACGTTGCTCGCCTATTTGCAGTTGTGTGGATTTGTCATTTGTTGCTTTTGTCACACAACATGAGTGTGGTGTAACTCTTTATCTCTCTTCAAATTTATCCCCAAATTCACAAACAGAAGGTTGGTCTTCCCTTTGTCATATATGTATGCCCACAGAGTTACCTTCGGGCGGGTTCTCAAAGTTGTGACCAAATGGGCTAGATCGCAGGTGATCGACATAAACATGCAAGTCAGTGGAGAAGTTCTCTTTAGTGTCCCTCAAAACATACCTAAGTAACATGATTTCAGAAATTTCATTTTTCTAGAAACCAATTTTTTGGGGGTCCGGAATAAAAAAAAGTGATTTTTAAAAAAAATTTGAAAAAGTTTTTTTTAAAAAAAAAGTTCGATAATAAAAGAAATTTTTTAATCCAACCCTGCCCAGGACCCGATTGACGCTTAGTGCCGCCTTGTCTTGCGAGACGTAGTCGGTGTGGATCGCTTCCAGCGTTTTGCCGTAGTCGTACTTCTTCTTCGTCATTACGGTGTTGCGCTGTACAACTTCCGAGAATTTGGACTGATTGCATGTTGTCTGTGCCTGTCCGTCCGTGATTTCCACCACCTTCTTACTCTTTCCTGTCCTGGTTTTGTATTGATTTTTCATTCCCGCAACTTCCACACCCTGTTTTGCGTTTATTTTCATGTCCGTAAATTCCACCCACGGCCATGTAATTATGCTTCTTTCACTTAACCTGCTTTTCTGCTACATATTGTTGAGTAGGTGCGGAAGGACGAAAACGAACAAGGCCCTTCTGCGAGAGCAAGTCGACCATTGGCAGCCGAAAACACGCTGCACTATGTAATGTTCCATGGACATCACTTTGTCGATGCTCTCCAACAAGCAGCCAAAAGTGTCCAACCACCCAACCTTGACCGTCGCGCGTCTGTACTGCGTCACATCAGACTCCAACTTCGCATCATATCCCATATCATCGATCAGTTGAGCAACATGCGCTGCATTCGCGTAAGTCTTCGGGTCGTAGAGCACCAAACCGGTCTTTCGCTCAAGATCCACTCTGATGCGACGGATACCAGTTCGGTCTTTGAGAGTGTCTTCAATGTTCTTCACGCACGACTGACATGTCATACCATCGATGTAGACGACGGCCAGACGGGAGGTACTCGGGGGCTCGAGGGAGACCAGTGTCATGTTGATTGACTTGTTGTGTAATTAGTGAGATCGCTGAGATCTGCAGGTTATGTATATGACGTTCTGGCAGTGACAAGAAATGGATTTTGTTGAATGGATCAGTTTTATTGTAGAGTAGTTCACACAGACTGTTGACCGCCCGCAACACAACGTTGAAATGGTATGCCTGTTAGCTGCCATTATCACGCATTGCATGATGCACCATACCCACATGAGCAAACAAGAGAAATGGTAGAGATAAAACGGAACAAAAACAGCACAATTGAGCGCATGGCCACAAATACAAGCTATAGACACTGGAAACGTCAAATCCGCTAACGTACGTATATTATTAGCACAGCTTCGTGCTTGTGAAAAGTACGGCATGAATTGCATGCGTATACAGTTGCCTACGTGATCCGAAAACACACAAACGAGGTAAGCTGTACCGTACGCACAGTGTATTGGATGGAAGGATACATGCATAAATGAAATGTGCACATGGAAAAGTGCCTATTTGTGGCAGTGGCAGGTGGACCGGTTCTACTTGTGGTCCATAAAGCGAAAACAGAAACGAGAACAATGAAAATAAAATTACCACCCTTGTTCAGAGTACATAAATTTGGATCTATTGTATCATGCTGACAAAACTAATATACACAATGCACTGCAGGTAGGTAGTGCACAGGTCTTCTGCATGAAAAAATAATAATAATTATCCAACAAACAGCGAAACCAAAAATAGGGCTTGGCTGCCAGTTGTGATGAAAGAACCGTTGGCCACGCAGTAGATAAAGAAATCGACGTGATGTAACAGCTGTCTGATATAACTTATGAGCGACAGCAGTGTCACACGCTGGTTGCCAGATGAATTTGAAAGCAAAAACCAGTTCACACACAGATAAGACAAGACAAGTGCTAAAACGAGACAGAGTGCAAAAAATTACTTGCATAACGAACGCGAGGCGGTGGGGTGCAATTGTGTCCATTTGCACAATAAAACGAAAAACCCAAGATAGTGAATATTAAGCAGGTATTTCAAGCGAAACATAAACGCCATTTCTGCCTTTCACCGGGCAAGCATTTCGCATACAAGACCAGTCCAACATTTGTACCGACCAAACATTTTTATCTCCAACAACACTTGCTGTAATAACAACAACAGTTGCCACAATGTGCAGGCAATTTAAAATTGGATATTATTTTCCTATAAACGAACAACGAGCGGAAAACGGAGGCAATTCTTAACATTTTCTCTTTCTTTTAGTCCATTTCTTCGATTGTGGTCTTCTCCGAGACGTAGATTCCGTCCAAAAACTTCCGAATGTCCTTGTTCTTTACGGTCGTGCACTGCTGGATGCGTGCGGCTGCAAACAAATGAAATATTATAAATGGAAACGGCACGAAATAAATGATAAAATAAAGACATTCAGTGGACGGTCAGATGAAGCAGGCAAATCAGCTTTGGTGAAGAAACCCTATTCGTAATTCGCTGAGTCTCAGAGAACAAAAATAAGAATACCGTGTTCTCCATGGCAGAAAATTGACAATTCTCACGGCCAAATTTTTTGATTGCAGAAATCTGGTACATAAGCAGATCGCAACGGCAACAGTTTTCCGCTCAGGCAGCCCGATCCGAGGCGCCTGACCACAATTCACGCCAAACGGCAAAAGTATTTCGTGTTTCAAAAAAATGGTTGAAATATTGACAGCAGCAATGACTGTGATGCGATGAGTGATGCAGAATGCAAAGATAAAAACCCAAAATGAAACTACCGAACACTCAGATCAACGTTTCAGACTGCGAAATTTCACTTTCCATGCAGCGTGAATAACCAACCAGTTTCATCTTTTATTCTTGGTCTCGGTTGATGATGGGAAAATAATTTTTTTAAACTTTTTAACGAAATTTCACAAAACATGAATCCCGCCCAATGCGGGTTACCCGACACCCGACATCTGGAAGTACCCGACATCCGTCTAACCCAACAAACACCGAACCGACCGGCTTGCGACACCAGCTCGATGTCATTTCCATCGACGATCAATTCGTCCTTTTGTTTCTGCGACTGAGCGGCCGTCACGCCGTCGGGCAGCGCGACGCGGCGCACGTACTTTTCGCCCAAGAAGTTTCGCACCTGCAGTTGTTGTTTTTGGCGCAAAATTTATTTCCGAAAAACCATTATTGTTATATGTTAATGCCTTATCCGGCCAGATAACGAGGAAATATAATGATATAAACATAATGTGTAGCATAATGATGTAAACATAATGTGTATAACATAAAGCATTCAGCCAACCTCCACACAGGTGTTGTTCTCCTGCAGCGAAATGTTGATGGGGAAATGTGCGTAGACGCTGCGCATTTTGTATCGATATCCATAGGTGACGCCCTTGATCATGTTCTGGATGTGCGAACAGATGGTTCGAATCGCCGCCAGCTCTTTGCGGTTGCCTGAATCATAAAGCGAAGATAACTGTCGAAATGAAAAAGGATGTTTTCCATTTTGATTTTTTTCACGGAAAAATATTTTTTGCAGGTTTCCCCCAAGAAAGTGATTTTGCCGAACCGAGGCCATGTGAAAGAGGTGAAATACTTATGGTTGCCGAAAAACAGATTGTTATTTTTGAGCAAAGAAAACGATAAAGAACTGATAGCACCTGGATAGGACATATGGGAGCACAAACTGGGCACATCTCCACTCCAGTGAAGAAAAAATACCCAATTTCTGCAGAAAAACTATACATTTACTGGAAAGCACAGAAAACTTTTAGTCTCGGTCGGCCCTGTTTTGTCCGTTTTTTCATTCCTTCCTTCCACTCAGATGGCAGGAAGGCCTGGCTCGGTTTGTTTCAAGCGGCACAAAAGTTCAAGTTCCCTGCTCCACACAGATAGTTTTTGTGCTGAACACAATATTTTGAACCAAAAGCGCAACGTTATGGCTTATAGTTGGTGGATAATGCATTTGACACGCACCGAACCACTTTCGAACACGCAGTTGATTCGCCTTGACCTTGTCGATCTCGATGTTCATGTGACGGAAATTGCGTCTGAGCGTGCCGCGTTTGCCCTTCACCGTCACGATGCGATTCTTGACGGTGAACGACACTGAAACAAATTGCCGAAGCGACGTTAGGTTAACCTTCCTGTGGCAATTTTCATCATAGCTCCACCCACCAGTGCTGTGCCTACTGCTGAGGGGGAGATACTGTATTATACCTTGCGGCCAAAAACGGGGACAGACCGGCTACTGTACCCAGGATTTGGGGGGATCCGGTTGGGGGGGGGGGGTGGGAGTGGGCGAGCAGTGTAGTTCCTGGTCCGGCGAGGCGGATAGTGTACCTCGCAGCGTGGTACTTGGTCAGGCAGGGTTTATTTTTTTCAAAATGGGCTGGCAGCAAGAAGCTAGTAAAATAAAACATTTAGTAGCTTTTTTGCCGCTGAAAAGCCAATTTACTACCTTTTTGGCTTTCAATACAAAATTTAGTAGCCTTAGGCTACTAAATTTGAAAATTTACTAGCTTTTCAAAAAAAATTAGTAGCTAAAAAGCTACTAAATTTGGTTTAAAAAAAATCCATGGGTCAGGGCATACTTGCGGGCCGGAAAAAACCGACACCGACGCCGCTCCCTGTCACAAACCGCTGCGACCAAGGTCCACTAACCGCCAAATTTTTGCCTAAAATCGGCATTTTTAGGCCTAAAATGGGTGATTTTTAGGTCAATGATGTTAAAAGTCGCCAAAATACCCTTTTTATGGAGAATTTTTCCAAAGGGCAAAAATCTGTCAAATTTTCAACCTCAAAAAGTTACTTTTTCCTGAATTTGGGTCTTCCCCCTCCCCCTTCCCCCGGGGAGGTACACTAACCGCCGCACGGAAAAAATGGGTAGGTACACTAACCGGCGCGCCGGACCAGGAACTACCGCAAAAATCTAAAGTGGCAGGGGGTTGGTTACCCCCTCTCAGAACTTACCTACCACAAAACCCGAGGGGGGTTGGGGGGGGGGGGCGGGTTGAGTACTTACCTCTCACAACTCCCAATCATACCTCTCACAAGCAATTTTATACATTTTTGAGGTAAAAATCAGTGTTTTTCGACCTTATTTTCCTAAAAATCGCAAACCCACCCATAATACCCATTTTTAGGCGATTTTCGGCGAAAATTTGGAAAAAGTACTATTTTTACCTCATTTTTTGGCTAAAATTGTATCACAAACACGGTGTTTTTTCGACTTTTTGGGTGACCAAAATCATACCTCTCACGCTTCCGGTCCCAACCCCGCATCATACTCACCTCCCACACATGGGCCTGCCACTATACTGACTGACCCCTGTTTGGGGGGCTCTATTCCGGGGGCCGGGGGGCTCTATTAATTCACTGACCCCCAGTGTAGTTCCTGGTCCGGCGCGGCGGTTAGTGTACCTACCTTTTTTTCGTGCGGCGGTTAGTGTACCTCCCTGGGGGGAAGGGGGGAAGACCCAAATCCAGGAAAAAGTCACTTTTTGAGGTCGAAAATTTGACCGATTTTTGGCCCTTTTTCAAAAAAATTCTCCATAAAAAGGGTATTTTGGCGACTTTTGACAACATCGACCTAAAAATCACCCATTTTAGGCCTAAAAATGCGCTTTTTAGGCCTAAAGATGCTATTTTGGGCAAAAATTGAGGCAGTTAGTGTAGCTGGCGCGGCGGTTAGTGTACTAGTGTACCTTGGTCGCCGCGGTTAGTGTACCTTAGGGGGACACCCCTCCCCCCAGGAACTGCACTGCTGACCCCTTTTTGGGGGGCTGTATTACGGGGGCTCAGTGTAGTTCCTGGGGGGACCCCCTAAGGTACACTAATTTCCCCAACTTTTGCCTAAAATGGCCATTTTTAGGCCTAAAATGTGTTATTTTTTGGTCAATGTTCTCAAAAGTCGCCAAAATACCCTTTTTATGAGGAATTTTTTCCAAAAAGGGGTAAAATAGGTCAAATTTTCTACCTCAAAAAGTGACTTTTTCCTGATTTCGGGTCTTCCCCCTTCCCCCAGGGAGGTTCACTAATTTCCCCTCCGAAAAAGTAGGGAGGTACACTAATTTCCCCCGCCGGACCAGGGACTACACTGCGGGGGCTCTATTCCGGGGGGGTATGGTTGCGGATGTTGTTACATCGGATGGAACCGTTTTTCGTGAATTTTCCGTAAAACCGAGCCCAAGGAACATACTGGCCTGGCCCAATCCTCCGAATCTCCGGCCCGGCCGGGCCCGGCCCCCCAAACCAAAAGCCTAAATTTTGGTCCCGGCCAGAGATCGGAAACGGGCCGGGCCGCGATTTTGGACTTGGTCGACCGGGCCGGGCCGAGCAGCCGAAAAGCAGCCGAAAAAATACCGATTTTAAACCATTTTGAGCCAAAAATTATACCTACTACTGCACCAGCCGGGCGGCGACTTACGTACTGCATCAGGATGGCGCGTCAATCTATCTACCTACCCCTTCCCCCAGCTGCACCAGTGAAATGAAAACAAGTATTCTGAAAATTTTCGAATTTTTTTCAGCTTTTTGGACTTTGTCAGTTTTCGGCCCTTGAAAATTGGCTGACCGGGCCGGGCCGGGCCGACCTCAAGCCAAAACGGGCCGGGCCGGGCCGGGCCGGACTTTTCGCCGACCGGGCCGGGCCGACTTTGCCCGGCCGCCGGCCCAGTGTTGGAGCTGGGGGGGTAGCCCCCCAGTACAGTACAGTGCTGTGGCTACTTTTGCGGGGCGGGTAGGGTACATAGGTGGAAAAAATCGGGGCGGGTAGGGGGTAGTGTACCTGGGATTTTTTTTTTGGGGGGGGAATCCGGTTTGGGGGGGAGGGGGGAAGATTTTTCGGGGGCGGGTAGGGTACAACACAAGTTTTTTCGGGTGCCTGTTTTTATGTACTAAAAAGTGCATACATATATCGCGCGCAGCGCGAGATTTTTTGCACTTTTTAGGGTTTTCGGTCAAAATTTGGGCATTTTTGGCCGAAAAAATGGGCATTTGGGGGTAAAAATCGGGGCGGGTAGGGTACCAGGGCGGGGCGGGTAGGGGGTAGGGTACAAGAGCGGGGCGGGTAGGGGGGTAGCGTACCAGGCCGGGGCGGGTAGGGTACCATTGGGGGGACCCCCCCCACCCCCCAGCCACAGCACTGGTACAGTAGGTATCCCCTTCGCCTGGTACAGTAGGTATCCCCCCGATGTTTGGCATGGTACAGTAGGTACCCCCCCCCCCCCCGATTTTCACCCTGGTACATTAGGTATCCCCCCGATTTTGCCCCAAAAGTGCCAATTTTTGACCAAAATGGCCAAAATTAGTGTAAAATCAGTGGTTTTTACCTCAAACTACCCAAAATTCGCGCACTACGCGCGCAAATATACTGGCAGGCGGAAAAAAACCGGTTTTTTTTCCGAAAAAAAAACCGTTTTTTTTCCGAGACCCGAATACTTTTCCATTTATTTTTCCGTGGGTACCTTTTCGGTTTTTGATCGGAAAAATATCGGTACTTTATTCCAATTTTTCCAAAAAATTGTAATGTAAAACTGATGAGTTTTTCGATTTCAGCGAAAAATTGGCTCGAGCACAAAAATTAACCGGCCCAAAATGGGCCAAAAAGCGTGTAAACCAAGTGTTTTCGACTGACTTCAACACTCTTCAAGAGCACTCTCGTCACTTCGAACAAATTTTGCACTGAAATTGTTATATTTTTCGAAATTACGTTCTTAAGTACTGGAAAAGTATTTGGAAAAAAAACGGTTTTTTTTCGGAAAAAAAACCGTTTTTTTCCACGAAAAATAAAGAACGGTTCTTTATGACAGTATACGCGCAAACACTACGTTTTCATACGATTCCACACATAATAAAAACATTAAAAATTTTCACCCCAAAACCTAACCCCCCAAACCCCCCCTAGGTACATACCTTATTCCCTAAAATAGAGCCCCCCCAAAAATACAGCCCCCCTAAACGGGGTCAGTGAAAAAATAGAGCCCCCCCAAAAATACAGCCCCCCAACTTGGAATTCCCCGCTTGGGGGCCGTAAAGTCAAGTTCTTGTATAAGACACCTTATGTACAACGTTTGTGGTTGAGTACATGATGACGTAAAGCCTTTTATGGAAGATCTGCACCTAAAAACACTCAATAATGGCCAGTGACACCCTGACAGAACTCCATTTTGAGGGGCATTTTTGGCAACATTTTTTGAGATTTTGGGCAGCGAAAAAATACAGCCCCCCCCCAAAATAGAACCCCCCAAAAAAATACAGCCCCCCTAAAAGGGGTCAGTGAAAAAATACAGCCCCCCTTGTATTTTAGGTTTTACGGTAACCCCCCCAGGCCGTCGGCTCTGGTTCAGCAGGTATCCCCCCTCTCCGAGCCCGGTACAGTAGGTACCGTAAAAACCTAAATACAGCCCCCCCCGGAATAGAGCCCCCCCCGTAATAGAGCCCCCAAACAAGGGGTCAGTGAATTAATAAGAGCCCCCCCGGAATAGAGCCCCCCCCAAGTAACATCCCCTCGACAGTTGTGTATTAAGGCTTGATAGTGGTGCACAGGTACATTTATGCACGTTTGTTGTTCGTTCAGAGCACATAATATGCCTCTAATTGACGAATAGACACGAATAAATGCGATTACAAGCGAAAAAACATCCTTTCAAATCCATTTTTAGGGGTTTTTGGGTGGTATTTCTGGGAACAATTTTTTCAGGTTCGAGTCAGTGAATTAATAGAGGCCCCCGGAATAGAGCCCCCCAAAATGGGGTCAGTGAATTAATAGAGCCCCCCTTCTATTTAGGTTTTTACGGTATCCCCCCTCCAGAGCACCTCCAACACTGACCCGGCCCGTTTCCGATCTCTGGTCCCGGCCATCGGCAGGGTAGTACTTGGGGGGGGGCACTGTAGTGGCTGGGGGGGGATGGGGGGGATTCCCCCCCCCTAAGGGATATCTATCTCGAGTCAACCCTTAGGGGGGGGGATGGGGGGGGGGGAAGGGTATCTATCTCGAGCCGACCCCAAAGGGTATCTCGAGTAAGTAGATTTATGGTTTTCAAAGGCAAAAATAGGTGTTTTTCGACCTCGGGACCCCCAAAAATCGCGCGCTCCGCGCGCAAGCACCCAAAAATGGTCATTTTAGGCCAATTTTCGGCAAAAATGTCAAAAAATACCCATTTTTAGGCTAATTTTGCAGTAAAATTGCATGCAAAAAAACGGCCTTTTTTCGCCTTTTGACGGACCATAGGGGTATCTTGGGTAGCCTCTGGGGTATCTCGAGTAAGTCCGAAACCTTCCCCCCCCCTAGGGTATCTTGGGTCGATTGGCCTGCCACCACACTGGGGGGGGTGGGGGGGTCCCCCCCCAAATTCATCTATCTATCGTCAACACTTTTTGATTTCATCTATCTATCGTCAACACATATGGGCAAATCTATCTATCGTCAACAAATTTTGGGAACTATCTATCTATCGTCAACACATTTCGAACCCAAAATTGACATTTTTGCCTCAAAATGGCTCAAAATCGGTATTTTTCACCACAAATAGGCAAAAATCGCGCGCTACGCGCGGATTTAGTACATCTATACACATTTTCATTAATATTTACACATTATTACCTACTTAATGCACTATACTATACCTTGATTTTTGGCGACCCCCCCCACCATCTATCTATCGCAATGGTGTTGCTGGGGGGTGGGGGGTCCCCCCTAGGTACATTAGGTAGGTTGCCGCCCCTCACCTGGTATGGTACAGTAGGTAGGTTGCCGCCCCTCCCTTGGTACAGTAGGTAGGTTGCCGCCCCACCTAACTTTTCACCCAAAACATACATTTTTGGCTTAAAATTGCATAAAATTAGCATATTTGTATGCAAATAGGCGAAAAATCGCGCGCGGCGCGCGAAATTAGTGTTTTAGGCCACATTTTTTTTCAGTATTTAGACAAAAAATTTCTGTTTCCAGATGACCCCCCCCAGTGGTACGACCCCCCTAGCTCGGCTGGTACAGTAGGTAGGTTGCCGCCCCGCATTTTGGGTGGTACAGTAGGTTGCCGCCCCGCCTGGGTAGCTACACCACTGATCTATCGTCAACAAGTTTGGGTCGACCCCCCCCCCAGATTTCGGACTTGGGTCATCTATCTATCGTCAACACATTTCGGGTCCCAATCTATCTATCGTCAACACCCTGACCAAGTACTACACTGGCCATCGGGCCGGTCCGATTGCGACGTCTGGATCATGTGCGGAAAAACAAAAAAACACAAACCGTCATCCTGAAATGTCACCATTTGACTTGATTCAATCACTTTCATTTTGCTGGCGGTGGAAGAATACCAGTCAGGATTACCCACTTATTTCCTGATTACGGTGACTGAAAAGAACGTGTAACATGTCAAACATTCAGAGTGACAGACAAAACAGTGGTCGATCATTCGTGGAGAAAAATCTAAAACGAATTTCCATCCAATTGTAGATTCTAAAAGCATCCAAAAAAGAAAAGACAGGGGTAATGTAAAAAATAACGGTGACGTGACGGTTCGATTGTACAGGTTCGTGAACAAAAAGCATTCAAGCACCCAGCACAGCTGCTGGACCGCCAAAACTTTCCACATCCCGGTAATATTTTGTTTATCAGTAGGTATATTTTTTGCATAATATATTTGCATTTGAACACGTTACTTGAGCGGAGTCGGCGATTGAAAATCAAGCACAACGTGCATCCTTCTGTCACGCCACATGGAATATTTCTCTTTTAATTCATTATTTTCCCCCCACAAAAAAGGGTAAGCAAGGAAGCAAGGCAGTGTAGTTCCTGGGGGGAGGGGGGTCCCCCCTTGGGTACGTCTGTTCCCAGGGTAGTACTTGGGGGGGGGGGGTGGGGGGGGTCCCCCTCAAATTCATCTATCTATCGTCAACAGAGGTCGCAATCGGGCCGGCCCGACCTCGGGCCGGGCCGGGCCGGGCCGCGATTTTGGGCTTTTGGCTCGGGCCGGGCCGGGCCGGGCCGGAGATTTGGAGGGTCGGGCCGGGCCGGGCCGGGCACCCCGGCCCGAAGCTTCTGAAGTGACTTATTTTACTGAAAAAGTAGGGATTTTTTTGTCAAAAATACTAAAATTTCTGACGGATTCGGCAAGCAAGTGATCAGTATTGTCTCTATCTGACGACCATTTCATGGAAAACAATGTATTTTCAACCAGTGGTGTAGCTACCCAGGCGGGGCGGCAACCTACAGTACCACCAAAAATGTGGGACGGCAACCTACCTACTGTACCGGCCGGGCTAGGGGGGAACAAAATTTTTTCGGTCGAAATTTTGAAGAAAATGTGCTCTAAAACGCAAATTTCGCGCGTAGCGCGGCGATTTATCGCCTATTTGGAGTGAAAAGTACCGATTTTATATACCATTTTGAGCCAAAAAATCGCAACTTACTGTACTAGCCGCCTGCGGCGACCTACCTAGTGTACCAGGATGGAGCGTCAACCTACCTACCTACTGTACCTAGGGGGTACCCCCAGCCCCACCCCCTGCAACACCGTTGTTTTCAACCAAAAAATAGGTTCAAAAAAATCGCAAAAATTATGACAAAACTTGGGTTAAAATCTGAGCCAAAAAATTCGGGCCGGGCCGGGCCGGAGATTTGGGGGTTCGGGCCGGGCCGGGCCGGAGATTTGGGGGTACGGGTCGGGCCTGGCCGGGCCGGAGATTTGGGGGCTCGGGCCGGGCCGGGCCGGCCAAACCCGGCCCGATTGCGACCTCTGATCGTCAACACTTTTTGATTTCATCTATCTATCGTCAACACTTTTGGGCAAATCTATCTATCATCAACAAATTCTGGGAACAATCTATCTATCGTCAACACATTTTGAACTCAAAATTGACATTTTTGACTCAAAATGGCTCAAAATCGGTATTTTTCACCCCAAATAGGCAAAAAATCGCGCGCTACGCGCGGATTTAGTACATCTAAGTACATTTTCATTAATATTTGCACCTTATTACCTACTTAGTACACTATACTATACCTTGATTTTTGGCGACCCCCCCCCCACCATCTATCTATCGTCAACAAGTTTGGGTCGACCCCCCCCCCCAGATTTCGGACTTGGGTCATCTATCTATCGTCAACACATTTCGGGTCCCAATCTATCTATCGTCAACACCCTGACCAAGTACTACACTGTCTGTTCCCCCTCCATGGTACGCCTGCCCCACTGTTCCCCCTCCGGGTACGTCTGCTCTCCCAATTTTTGCCTAAAATAGGCATAAAAATGAGTGATTTTTAGGTCAATGTCGTCCAAAATCGCCAAAATACCCTTCTTATTTAGATTTTTTCTGAAAAGGGGCAAAAATGAGCCAAATTTTCGACCTCAAAAAATGACGGGTCCTCCCCCCTTCCCGAACGTCGGGCCGGGCCCGCCGGGCCGATTCCCACCTCTGGCCATCTCGCTTCCGATTGCTGGTTTGTGGATCAGGGAGCAATATTTCAGGCCAAACAGGCTGAGACAATTTAAGCAAATCATGGAGTTGTTCCATATTTTCAGTGGGCAATACCAAATAATGGCTGGGCGCCGCTTCGTGCCGCAATCGAGCGGCGTGCTGCGCACATCGAGCGCGTCGGCGTTGGCCAATCTCGAATCACAGCTGGCCCACTTCAACGAACGGCAGGGACAACAGCAGATATTTGATTGGCACAGTTTCTATGGCGTCCATCTGAAACTGATCCGGCAGCTGCAGACACGACTGGATCGAAAGGATGTCGAAAACGAGAAGCTCAAAGAACGTCTCGACATTGTTAGTTAGTGTTTGTGCGTTTCGTTGTCAAGGAGAGAGAAAGAGATCACGGACATCAAGACAGATCACAGGACATGTTAACAGAAACGGAAAATTATGCATTAATCCTCGTCTACATCAAACGGCAATGCCGGGCTCAGAGGGCATTCGTTTCGTTGTCATGTCATTTGTCAGTTTTTTAAAATACAAGTACATTGTTGCGATGAACAACCGTGCGTTCGCGACGCATTTTGCTTGCCTCGTATCGTGTTACTGTTTATTCGTATTTATTATATTAGAATACTGCAACTTGCGTCACCAAAACTGTATCGCCAGACTCATTGTTCACCATGTGCACGTGCCATATCACGTTCTTGGTTCGTTCACGTGGTTCAGTGGGACCAGACAGGAGATTGCATTTACATTCATATTTGGCGAATGCAACAAATGAAGCGACGCAACGATAACATCATTCATTCCATTTTGCTCGCAGTTGGAGCGTCGTTTGGAGCGCAGCGAACGTCGTCGCGGTCACGTGACCCCGTCATGCACCGAGGAGTTAACGGCGTTGACACAGGGACTCGCACAAACACAACAACAACAACAACAACAACAACAACAGTTGCATCGACCGATGCTGAGAAAACGCAAGCCACCGCCGATCACGCCAGAGACGCATGTTGTTGCGACGCAGCAGAAAGCGACGCCAGACACTCAGACGCACGCAACGACAACGCACAAACAACAAAACAAGCCGATTCGCAATCATTTGGTGGTGGAATCCGATGAATTGGTGCTCAGCAGACTGGATGACGTGCCTGTGAAAGTTGGAGGTTGGTGACTGGACTGCATGCAAGTGCTAAGCAAAGTGACTTGTTGCTTTGGGTCATATGGCCATCGGTGCATTCGCTGCACTGACGATGACCTGGGGCACCACCCTTCTGCAGTTCTGCGAGAACAGGTCAACACGGGCAGCCAGAAACAGACTGCTCATGCCGACATGTACATACATATTGATCGTTGTGGTGAGCCACAAATTATAAGAAATGAGCATGTTACCAGTGTTTGTATTGTTGGCACACCTTTTGTGTTTGACAGCCGCAAGCAGTGATGTAGTTGAGGGGGGGGGTATGGGGGTAATACCCCTCCCAACTGGTAGGTGGCTTTCTTGCTCCCGAACCCATACCCCCCAAACTGGCTAGCTAACTTTCTTGCGCCGGTTATCAAGCCAAAAAAGTGTTGATCTTATGTCAAAATGATCATTTTATGGGCCAAAATGGTCAAATCCGCTCAAATTTTCTCTCACAGGCACAAAAATACGCATTTTGAGGCTTATTTTAGCATAATTTCGACCAGTTTTTACACCCGTGTTTTTGACTTCTGGACCAATACCCCCAAATCGGAGTACCCGGCTAGCTAGCTAGCTTCATTGCGCCGGACCCCTCCAGCCAGCTAGCTTTCTTGCTCGGACCAACCACCTCACCGGCCGCAAGGTTTGGAACTGGGATCCCACAAAACTTTCAGTGCCCGGCTATCGTACGAGCGCCAGCACAACATGTAAATCATCCAAGCGTTCGCGTAGCGATCACGAAGATGTTTCGGACGGTGCATTCGCGCGACGACATCAGAAACACGAAAAGTTCGAACGACAGATCGTTCGGTGCGTTGAGTGTCAATCCTCCAAAATTGTGATAATGTCCGATTTGTGCAATAGCTAATTTCGTTGAAGTAATCTTTGGCAAGCAGACGAGTTCTCATTATAGGGTAGGCGTAGTTATACGCCAGCATTGAAACACTTTCTCCTGTCACATTTTATGTTGAAAATGGCTGCCCTGTTGTGTTGTGCAGCTGAATGAGCGCTTAAATTTTCAGTTGATCACAAGATGCGCGTTGGGTCCTGTTGTGATGTTTCACAATGATTATTATTCATAAATTATAACAGCCGCGACAAGCAGCGTCAACGAGACCTGATGTTGCACGAGCAGCTGATGAAGTCGCAGGAGGCCAGAGACAAACGTCGGCAGAACAACGAGAGCGAAGAAGAAGCGGCGAAACACATGCGAAAACTGGATGATTGTTAGTTGACAGCTCAGTCTCGAGCTTTTTTGTGTTAAAATGCTTTTTTTGTCAGATTTTCAAGCAGGAGTTGTCGGGAAACAAAGAAATAAGACATCAGGTGCAAAAATGGTAATAACGTATTCTTTGCACAAGAAACATTTTTGCTATTCTCTCACCAGTCCCAACAGGTTATTCTCAATTTGTATATATTTCTTCGTAGTTTGTGTATTTTTAATACAGTTTGAGAACCAGTCAATGGTCGCGTTCAGAAGGTTGGTTCGCGCCTCGGTTTCACTTCGGCACACCGAAAAGCTTTTGCCGATTTTTTGACAGCAAATGCACAACATCAATAACATTCAAGCCCGAAACTCAGGGTGTGCCGAAGCGCAGTGCGACTGTTTGCAGCCTATGCGGATCGCGTCAAAACGAACATCCGCTTACTTTTGCAGTGCAAGAAATCCGAATCGTGAAGAACTTGCCGAAAGACGTTTTCGTGGTCGGATCGCGTCGATAAACGAAAATGCTTCCCAGCGCCGTATTTATACAAAGGTTATGATGATGATAAAAAAACAACCGATTTCTTTCTGTGGGCGTAATTTTGAAAATAATTTCACTCGACTTTCCATTTCAACCTGCTCATTTTGTGTTTGTCCTCGTTTCTTTTCGTTTGTTTGTTATTTTTGTTGCTCTTCCTAAGGACACCACTTTCCCTTAGGTCATCAGCGCGTATCGGGTATTTGCATTTGTCTCTCGCACTCAGCATTGCGTTTCATTAAGCGTACAACGTACATTATAACACGGTTGGTTTTTGTTCTGTATCGATTGTGGGTATAACATTATGTAATTTCTTTGTTGTAATTTCAATCCACTGTTATCATTTTTCTGCTGTTAGTTATCACACGACTATATTATGGTGACGTATAAATGTAACGTGCACAAGAGATCTGTAACACTACCGTTGTTATCAATCATAACCGCACCTTATAACGTTGTTGTTTTTCTGTATGTGCACGCATGTGTATTGCCAAGCATGTTGTAGGTTTTGTTGTTCTTTATTATGTTTTCCCGAAAAGTAAAACGGTTGAATGAAAAACAGTGGGAGCCAGAAAGCAGCATTATGTACAAAAACGCGAATGAAAGCAACAAACAAGCAAAAGCCAAAAAGACCAATTCAACAGATGATCATCCAAAAAGGGCAGAGATATGTGGCACTTTCAAACACACTGACAATTGTAACAGATTCAGTATTTTAATTAGTTAAAACAAGGTTAAAAACGCCCATTTACATAATATCCATGCGGCAGATTCGGGGATAAAGGTACCTTTCACCAAAGAAAGGGCCACATCAACTTTACAGATCGCTGGTTATGCGCGAAGTTTTGTCAAGATGGGTCGTGTAACTTGAATGGATGAATAGCGTGGATAAATCGCCATACAATAAATTTTGACCAGGGTAAAAATGTTCCCCTTATGCCGATCAAAATTTCAATACCTCAACTCGATCGGCAAAATTGACAAACTACGTTGTCATCCAAAAGTTGAAACTGCTCTATTTGGCAGACCACGAAACAGGGCGGGCAAGCAATTCAGCGAATTTAAGGCAAACTACACCAACACGAGCCCGATTTCGAAGGTGGTGTGTATTCAAAACGAATAGAAAGAGAAAATCATCATGCTCCAGTTTGTATTCTTCAACGTGTAACATTTCCCAAATCAGCAGCCACGTACAGGAATGTTTCACTATTCTGCCAGCTGCGAAATCGAGCTCATGTTGGTGTAGTTTGCCTACACCTCAATCACTCTTCACATTATTGCGTCTCCACCTGGTCCCAGCCGGGTCGAAGCCCCGCTCATCACTACCGTATACCGCCCAATCGGGCGTGCGACACACGTAGTCCAACGATGTGAACTCAATGGGGTCGTTGTCGTTGGTTACCAATTCATGGAATCGGTCATAGTCGATCCACGTGTGCCAGGCGTCATTGATGTGGAACTGAAAGTGGAGACTTTTCAGGTTGGGTTGTCGCCAGACGTCATGCTATTGGTCGCACAATGACTTTATGAGAATTGGTCAAAATTTTTCCTGATTCGTGAAGCAGGAAAGTGACGGGGCAATGACGTTGCGTAGCGCGATCGCACACAAAGAATGCAGTCGGTATAGTCTGCTAATTAATTTCGCAAGATACCCCATCATTTTTACCTGATTCGTTGAAGCAGCCATTCTAAATGAAAGTTACAGGCATTGCCAACCCAGGCGCAGGTCCATTGAACATTGTTGGTGTCGTGCGATGACAGGTCACGTGTCTTTAGCGCCACGCAGCAAGCAACAACCCAGAGCAACAAAAAGAAGCCCCCCCCCCCAAACATCGCTGAATGGGGCTTATATACACTATGTCGAATTATAATCAACAGACTATAAAACGTTTCAGACCCGCAGCAACGTGGGTGCTCTGCTAGATTATTTTCAGCTGAAAATGTTTTGTGAGAATCACAAGTAGCACAGTGGTTAAGAGTGAAGGAACGTGAAAATCAGGATTGATTTGATGAATTCTTACATGTTCATTGTGCGACCAATATTTTACATTATGTGAGAACAGCAGGCTATTTTCAGAGCATTCTCAACTGGACAGCACAGCCGTGCCGGCACTGTTATGTTATGTGGATATGCGCGAATAACAGTCGCGATCATGCTACACGCTGGATAAACCACCGCTGCGAAATAGGACACAAACAATAACAAAGCACGTAATTTAGAACATTTAAAATCCCACTGTGATCGTACCTTTCTATTCGCCAACAACACACAATTCGAGTGTTCATGTTCGCAGGCAATGGCGTAATCAGGCACGTGCGTTGCCAACTCAGTGACAAACGCAATCACTTCCTCGTGCCACGGCACGTTGCTCATCGATAATTTGGATGCCTTCGACGTCCCACAGTAGGTCACACCCTGCAGCAGATAAATTTACACTCTGAACTTTTAATGTTCTTCGCAATTTCACGCAGGTGTCGGTGGTATTGGTCGCACAATGACTATATGAGAATCCGTCCCCCAAATTTTCCTGCATTGACAAGGCGGATATTTGGCAATTTTTTTCACACTGCACCAGGTTTTGACAAGCACTTTGCATTCTTATCAGCGAGAAGAATGAGAAACACACGTGTGCAGAAGTTTCACCCTGAATTCTACGCAACCGAAATGGTTCGGGCTCGGGTTACTGTAGCCACGTATTACACGCTTTATGTGTGAAATCGATACACACACACACACGTTGATCACTCCGATAAATAAAGCGGGAAAAGAAAGAGAAAATAACTGCTTGTCAAAACCTTGTTCAATTTGAAAAAATTGCCAGAAATCCCCTTGACGATGCAGGAAAAATAGGGAGACGGATTCCCATATAGTCATTGTGCGTCCAATATCATAGTTGTTGCTGACACTCACACTAGCTCTTGTATTGGAGCTAAAGGCAGTCTGCGGGAGGTTGTCACTCAGCCCCCAAATACCGTAACCCACCGCAAACGAGATCGTTGCGAGACCCATGCTGATCGCTGCTTATCGACAAGTGCATTATCGGCAGCAAGCTGGAAATTGTCATCGTGCGCGTCGATCTCCAAAACTTCGAAATGTTGGTTGGTGTTGGCGCTAACACGCAAAACATAGATAAAAAACAAAAAGGTCTGGACACGATCTTTGCAGATCAAAATTACGGTGGGTTGCGGTATTCGGGGGCTGAGTGATAACCTCCCGTAGACTGCCTTTACATATTTTTTACTATATTGCCACTATTTCTGGTGTCTGACTGGAAACAACTTTCAGCGGTATTTGTCACCCAACCTTGACTTCAATGAAATCCGGCCTGCCCCGTTCGATCAGTTTTGCGTAGTGCTGTATGTCATCAACATTGTATCCCTTGACCAGTGTCAATCGATAGACCGTCCGTTGGCCCTGGCCAAGTAATCATAAGGAATTGGCGGAACAGTATTACATTTTTTTGCGTCGGGAATTGTATTGTGACACAAAAAGTTGCCGTTTTTGTTCCAAAAACAGGTGTCGGGTGTCGGTTTTTTTTTCAAAAACTAGATGTCGGGTGTCGGTTTTTTTGCAACTGTCGGGTGTCGGGTGTGTGTCGATTTTTTCTCAGCTAACGGGTACTTCCAGGTGCCGGGTACCCAACCCCCCCCCCCCGACCTCTAGCCCTAGTGCCGGCACTGTCTGTTGTGTGGATATGCGCGAATAAAATTCGCACTGATGTTCCACGCTAGATAGATCACCGCTGCGAAATAGGACACAAAAAATGGGGTCCCGATTAAAATAATGTACAAATCAAACAATGCTTGTGCCAACCAACCCCCTCATTTCAGCCCATACACAGAGAGAGATCAACTGTGTGACGCGGTTGCACCACAGAGAGGATCGACAATAAAAATGTATGGGCAAACTACACCAACATGAGCTCGATTTCGCAGCTGTTAGCTGGCAGAATATATAGTCTTTCATTTTTTCCCCCGCCCAAAAAAAAAACCACAAATTTTTTCCCCGCAGCAGCGCCCCCCCCCCCCCCCCTTCTCCCCCCCCTCCCCGTATCATCCACTACGATGACTGCTGTTTTCAAGGTGTTGAAACATTTTCTGTATACCGCCTCTGGGCTGTTATAAAACGGAAAGACTATAGAAACATTCTGACGTGGCTACTGATTTGGGAAATGTTACACGTAGAAGAATACAAAGGGGAGCATGATGATTTTCTCGTTCTATTTGTTTTGAATACACGCCACCTTCGAAATCGGGCTCGTGTTGGTGTAGTTTGCCTTTATGAAAGTAACCTTGTCACGCAGCACATCCAAACAGCTCATCAATCGCTCCCAGAAGTCCTTGAACAATGGACGATCGATTTTCTTAAGCGCATCTTTGGTGGGTGCGTCAACACTCACATACAGCTGGGTGAGCGGCTTGAGTTGTCTGCAATCAGATCCGCCATGGCCATACAGTCGACATTATTTGTAGGGTGATATTTTCGAAACGGTGTAAAGGTCAGTTGGGTGTAAAGGTCGGTGGAAAGCTCGGTCGACACAGCTCAGTGTGATAGACCTCGGTGTAAACTTGAAACATTCCACGTTAATAACAGGCAATGTTTCACGTTTACACCGAGCTAGACCGACCGAGCTTCGACCGAACTTCACACCGACTACGCACAACTGACCTTTGCACCGTTTCGAAAATTCCACCCATTGTGACGAGATTAGAAACCAGCACAATCGCAAGACATATCGACAGGATTACAAGCCTCAAGCTAAGTGCACTGATGTAAACAATAAATTCCAACGATTTATCCGCCGCCAAACCGAAAATCTGACATTATGCTCGTAATTGCCAGACGATCTGGGGAATATCCTTCATGCAGCTGACCGAAAATAACGGCCGCCAATCATGTTACGTCATATCGAAAAGGTAGGCTGTGCAGCTAAAACTCTATTAAATTTCCACAATAAAAAATAGGAATAAAATAAAAGAGGTGGGCGGTGCTGCAATAAAACGTAAACGCAGGAACTCTGATATGTATACAAATTAAAAAAAAACAAACAGACAACAACTGACCTCATAGCGTCCGGAAATTGCGCGTTTGTGACGAGAAACGTGGATATGCGCTGCGCGTGCAACAAGGCCACCAATCTGTTGATGTGCGGGTACATAATGGGTTCACCCACAAGTGACAGGGCGCAATGACGCACTTGCTGCGCTTCGGACAGACGCGCCGGTTGGGCACCCGGCACACCTGGAAACGGGAATAGTTGGGGAATTTGTGGTCGTGTCTTTTTTTTGCAGCACACCACAGCCGCTTTTGTGAACGTGCGTTGGAAATTTCGTCGGTTACATCGGGGCATGCGCGGTAGTCGAAGATTGATTTTCGATCGCAATCGAAATACTTGAATTTTCTTCGATGCGAGATCGATCAAAAATTGAATAAAAATCGATTGAATCAAAGAATGGTTCCAAATCTATTCCTGACATCTACAGTGCGTAAATTCGTCACGGATTGCGCCTGGCCAACCACATCATTTGTTCAGGACTGTGAATTCGGTTCGGCCACAATCAAAAATGTCTCCAGATCGCTGACAAACATCCTATATATGGTGGAAATTACACAATTCTCAAGAAATATCGAATATTCTCAGGCCAAGAAGTCACGCGGTTGGGCGCCACCGTTCAAAAATCTGATTCAAATCCAGGTTCAAGCAAGGTGCCAATTGATCGATGAATATTATTTGGTTTTGTTTGTCTTTACATTTGAACCGTGTTTTTGGAATCACTACAAACGATGAATACTACATCCTGATGAATCCTTCCCGTGGTGGCGCCCGAGCAACGACGCTGCCGCTGTGGCAAATGGCAGCGCCGGCCGAATTCGCCGAAAACTTTCCGATTAATGGAACCATGCGCAAGCCGGAGCCCCGAGTGGCACCACATAGGACTAGTGGCCTGCAAGGACAATGTGGGAAGGGGCGATGGTCCTCCTGAGCGGCTGGCCACCGCAGAAAAAGATGCGCTACGGACACAAAGATGGACGATCTAACAGATTGCTTTCGGATTTTATGTCACAGTATTCCGCACCGTCCGGTATTGCACCGTTGTACATTGTTGTGGCTCTGCCTGCGTACATTTAATTTCTGATTGCATGTTGTCTGTGTCTGTCTGTCCGTGATTTCGTCCACCTTCTCACCCTTTCCTGTCCTGGTTTTGTATTTATTTTTCATTCCCGTAACTTGCACACCCTGTTTTGTATTTATTTTCATGTCCGTAAACTCCACACCCGGTCTTGTAATTATGCTTCTTTCACTTAGTCTCCTTATTTATGTATTATCGACGCTATAAACTAACTATGAATACTACACACCTCATAGATGTCATGCTCACGTGAAAGATCACCAGACTGACACAGTGACTGCACCAACCTTTCAGTTGTTTCACCATCGCTCTATGTTGTTGCAGTGCTTGTTCAACAATCAGTTCGGGTTCATCCGTTTGCCATTTCCACTCGGTGCCCACTGGATTCGTGTGATGCCTGTGTGTGGTCAATAATAAAAAAATATATTGACAGAATTGACAAAACTTCCTCCAGGTGGCACAATTTCTCACATCACAGAAAATCTTTCTGATAACTGCATGCAAATTCATACAGCTGATGTTGTGTGCGAACCACCACAAATCTTTAAGGGCGGACTTAGGTTGAACACGGAAACCGGAACACGGAAATAATTTACATACAAACCAGTTTCGTGGATTTCCGTGCATGGAAATATTTCCGCGACACTGAATTATTTCCGGTTTCCGTGTTTTTTTTATTTTCACGGAACACGGAAATATTTCCGTGTCAATAGTTGTTGCTTGCGTCAACACGCGGATTTTTGACGTCAGCAATCTGGCTTTTGTCATCATCACTGCAAAAGCACCGTTTGCGTGCCTGAATCATTTCCGTGTTCCGTGGCACGGAAATATTTCCGTGTCCATAATTCTCCAAAATATTCACGGAACCGGAACACAGAAATATTTCCGTGTTCCGGTTTCCGTGTTCAACCCAAGTCCGCCCTAAGTCAGAAATGAATAAATTTGATTCCTCACGAATAATATGAACAGAACGGCGTTAAAACAGTTTACTATCACACGGAGGATTAGATTAAAAAGGTGCTACGAGCAGTTTAGCTCGCCGAGTCCATAACAAAACCAGAAAAGATGACCCACCTCCAACAAAACACACATTTATTGGCGCATGCCAAACTCGGTGTGGCCTCCATACATCGATGACTTTCAATGCCATAGAATGTGTGCTTGTAGCAACCGCCACGACCTCGAACCATTGACTGAGAAAAAACCACTTTTGAAAAAAAAAACAAAATCAAATCTAACAAAAAGCCAATCGAAACCATTTATTACCTTGGTCCAGCGACAAAGTTTCACACCCGAATGGGTGCCCAATATCTTGTAACCCTGTTTGGTGAGAGATTGGCGCAAAATGGGTGTAACCATCTCGCTTGGTCCCTGTGTGAAAGAAAACAACAGGTATATTCTGGCACCTAACCAGGGAACACAACTTGAGTAACATTCTCGATCATGCACTAGTGCCCACGATTCACATTAAAATCCAACGTTGCCGCAGCTGTACTCCGACAATTCTTTTGGCAGAAACTTTTCAAACGCGTTGCCTGATCCGTAAAGCGCATGATGCGTGCACTGGCTATAGCGGTCACGTGACTTCCGCAGCCAGTGCACGCATAATGCGCTTTACGGATCAGGCAACGTGGTTGAAAAGTTTCTCCCAAAAGAATTGCCAGAGTATACGTTCATATCAAGAATTCAACGCAATAACAACCGACTAACATTAGCAATATTTTTACTGTCCTTTATCAACTGTCCCATATCCTCCAAATCCACCACTCCTCCGCTACTCGTTGCCTGATCCTCCTCCTCCTCCGAGCTCGCTTCGAGTTGTTCGGACTGAAAGATTAGAGAAAATTCAACCTTTCCAAGACAATCACAATATACTTGGGCCTGTCGCTACCTCCATAATAGACTGTATGCTGACACGATCAGCACCAGAAATTCAGTTCGCTGTATGGCACATTTACTGCACCCACCACAACCACAAAATTCACTTGTCGTCGGCTACACAGAGCGATTTACGCTTTTCTTTCCATCTTCAGTTTTATATTTTGATATTTTGTTACGCCATACGTATTAGCACGTCATCTCGTGTGTTTGTGTGTTCCATCACCATACTGAGAACAAACTCAACTCAAATTGCAATTTACATGAATTGATAGAGGAAAAAAACGAAATTGCAGCCAAATAAAAAAATAGACTTACCCACCTGCTGCTTGTCATCGTCATCATTGCAACACTCTCCGTCCCTCCCTTCGCCACAACAGTTGTCCAGTTTTTCTTTCTTTGCATTCGAAGTCAACAGATTCGTTGGCTGCGGTTGTTTGTCGATGACAACATTCGATTTCGACAAGGCCTGCATGGCGCGCGACATTCGCTTTTCATCCACAATCACAGCGAGAACGTTGCGTTTCCAAATGTTGAATTGATGTTCGACACCTAAGATAATCGTGAGTTTTAACGCTAGGATATTTAAACTTTTTTTTGCGCTTATGTTGCTCTGGTTCTTGGATTTTGGACAGAGCTGGACCACTGACCCTTGCTCACACTAGCGAGGTCATTCTGGCGTGAAACATCACCGTTCACTGGCTGCATCGCATCAGACAGGATTTTTCCTAAAAATTTTCCAGGTGCAGAGGGGCGCACTTTGTTGACATTATTAGGGTGAATTAGAGATCGAATCAGACTCGGCTCGACTCGAACAATCACGTGGTTTTTGCGGCGTTGTATCGCACCAATATTGAAAATATCTCAAATCCAGATTTGACATGCAACCATTACCTTGATATAAAAAATTTAACCCGATATTTTCAATTTAGAAAAAATGACGCGGTCGCGGGGGGGGGCTCCCGCCGATAGAATATAAATCGAATTCAAGAAATCCAAGAAAAACAACAACAACAACCACCAACTTTCAGTCTTGCTTTCATCGCACAACACCAACGACATGAATGGACACGCATCCAGTGCTTTGAGACTGTCAAACAGATCCTTGGCCACCTGAAAGTACGAAGACTGGTTGTTTTACATTTTTCACTCTAGTTCAGGTTATAAACATTATCTACAATCATTGTTCATCTTATAATTATTATTGCAATTTTGTTTTCTCCGTTGTACGCAGATGTCACAGCACGGTGCATTCATATGAATCGGGGTTCATGCTCACGTGAAGCATCAACATCAGCACTGACATGACATAAAATCAGTTCGAATGGTTGCGTGACCGGGACCGCCTGGTGCATTCGCACTGACGATCACCTACCTGGCCCGTGGCCGGTCAAGATCAACTGACAGGTTCAGTTATTATTATTATTTACAAGACCACCCACTAGGCTGCGCATACATACGCACACAACACAGCACAGCACCGCTAGCTGGCTGGCTGACCGGTGGTCAGTCAGTCAGATGCGTTGTTTATGCTCAGCGCGCGCCTGCCCAGGTAACGTAATGCGTTTCTATGTGTTCTTGTATTGTTTATTATTATGTGTCTTTGCTTGAAACATCACCTAATGGCCAGAAACGGTTTTTACCCATATACTTGAGGTTTCAAATAAACAACCAACTAAACGACTCAATTGGGTATCTATCACAACAATGTACGCCACCAGGTCAGCCATTCAGTACGTGTTGCGCCAGACAGAACAGGTACCACTTATGTCCATGTACATCAAATTACCAAAACCCGGCTGATTGTTTAGTGGTCGGTCAACTAAAGTAGTCAACCAAACCAGCAGCCCTGAATCAGCGCGAGTATTTTTTGGCATTGGCACTGGCAGTGCGCTGACGATTTGAATTGCCGACAGTCATAAAGGTCCAAAAACATGTTCATATTAAAATGCCAAAAAAACATACAAACCAAATTATAATTGCCCTCATACATCGAATTTCCGAGTCCAAACACAGCGAACTGCATATCAGCCAACGCCGATTTGGCCACTCGAAAATCAGAGATGACGTCATGCAGCCAATCGATAAACCACGAACACGATTCCGGGGCAGCGCCGTCGATAAAGGTCGACACTAGGAACAGGCATGGACCCTGCGCGGCAAGGGATGAAATAGGATTGCCGAACTTGGCCTGGCCGCCATGATGTTGAACATGGTTGATTGGCCTCATTCTTACAGTATATACATGTTGAGTTATGAAGATATTCTGATGATGAGTTTTAGCAATTGGCGGCCAGCGTGCACGTTGCTCGTCCCAGACTTTATTTAGCCCAGTGGAAGCACAGTTGTGAAAGACTTCAACAAAACAAAAGCGTGATTTCTAAATTTCACTTTAAGGCTAATTTCGTGATGCGAATTTCGGGTTAGAAACTCCAAATTACTGATAAATTGTCCCACACGTCATTTCCGGCTTGAAAACGTCAGCACCAACCAGTGATGCAGTTGGTCCGGGTGGTAGACCTAGATAGCCGGAGGAATCCAGCTCCGACCACAAGATAGCTGGCCTGGTATGCAGTGCCGATTAAGGGGTATACAGTAGGTCCAGAGGTCAAAATTAGGGGTATAAAATAGGTGAAAATTATCCTAAAATAGGCACTGAAAAGGGCGATTTTCTGCATATCAGTAAAAATATGAGACAATTTGACCATTTTGGACCATAAAATGGCATTCTTTGTACCAAAATCAACCCATTTTGGTTGATGTCTGGACATGGTAGACATACAGCAGATAGTTGGGTTTGGGGGGGGCATAGTTTTTTTCGGTAGACATGCATAAATGGCTGACCCAGGTTTGGGTGGGGGGTATTACCCCCATGCCATGCCCCCAACTACATAACTGGCACCAACCTTAATATGAAGAAACTCGTCCGGATCAACGTGCGCCAAATTGACGGCCACAATTCGAAATCGTTCCTGCCATTCGTGCACCAGCGTTTTCGAGAACTCCTGCGCGCCAGGATCAAGTGCATCGAGGCCATTTTTTACAAGTGGCTAATAGTGGAGTAGTTGACACACGTACTCGTTGACGTGCTCCACTGTTCACCCAACATCAATATTCCGAATTTAGCCTCAACCCTGACCGCCACCAATGCAA
The DNA here is from genome assembly GCA_030248065.1 of Rhynchonema sp. JSB1_4. NCBI lineage: Eukaryota > Metazoa > Nematoda > Chromadorea > Monhysterida > Xyalidae > Rhynchonema > Rhynchonema sp. JSB1_4. Next base: position 91,136 of record JASAMV010006842.1, read on the forward strand.
CGTTTGTTGACACAAGTGATGTATGTGAACGATGCATGTCAACGATCTGAGTCAACCACCCAACAATTGGCCAGTTTACCACTGTGCAATCACAGTCCGACCGCTCTGTATGCTAACCTCCGAGGTCCCGGTCTCGGTCGCGTAGAAGACTCGAATTAATCGTCTCGGATCAGCATCCTCTCTCTCGGCGTCTTGTTCCTGGAAAATCAGCTCAAATATCAACGCAGGAAAATGTTTCATTCGCACCATAACTAGCGGCGAAGAAAACTGTCAGTTAGTAATGATCACAAGAGAAACAAGTCCAAAAACCGCTCGCCTCTGCCCGTGGTGCAAGAACCAAATCGTGATTGGATCGCATCTGCCCGTGACATTTTGAGTTCAGAAAATAAAGAGGTTACTGCTTCCACATATTTCTTCAACAACCAGAGCAGAAGTTATTTTTCGGTCTGCTAATTAACAGCGCTGGTCTAACTGTTGAAATACAAAAAGTGTTCCGCGCGACAAACCAAGGCAGACAGACCCGATATTGATATTGATATAGTAAATTTCCAAATTCGCTGCCGCACAGTAAAATACGCCCCGTAGTTAATGTCACGTTCTAAACCCGAAAGTCAACTTTTGAAACATTCGGGCAGCAGCCAGCCAGGCAGCTGTGCGCAATGTTTCAGAACTGCGCGTGGTTAGCGTTCGGGTTTGTAACTTGACATAACACCACACAAAAATTTACTATACCCAGCCAAAATCTGGCATCATTTTATGAAAATCAACTACTCGACTGAACAAAAGAACCAAACCACAAAATAAGCCACCTGCTGCTGTGCCTGATCACCAGTCTGCACACCGCTGCTTTCCTTCGCCTTCCGACTGTAAAACCAGGCAAAGAATCGCGAATAGACGAAGAACACTAGACCGGGCAGGACCACGCCGAGGAAGGCGGTGAAGTACAACAACAGGTCATCGCGCTCGACCATCACCGTTGAATGGTGCAGTTGCTGCAATGTAAAAGTAAAATGAATTATAGTAATTATGGTTGTTTAGTTTTTTTGCACATTGTTCAGTGAGGCAGACATCGACCAAGCAACAAGGCCCAAGCCAGGTAATTCTTCGGTGAAACATGAGCCGACAGAAACAGACTGACTGTTTTTTGTATGCGCCAAAAGTTCAAATAACTTTTCAAAAAAACGTCACCATATTAATGTTAACATTGAGTGAGACCCATCATTCACATAGAGGTTTACGGAGAAAAGGGAGACATTGGATTCATTTTTTATTCCTATTCATTTTGTTTGTGCGAGTGACAATACTGCACTGTGAGTTGCGCGTGTGCAGAAAACATGTTCAGTTCAACCGATCGAAGTATTGTACAGTGAAAGTCCTTTGACATTTTGACAAATCCACAACGAGTACAGAACAGTTGCATGAGACAAGGCAGGCGACTGCAAAACAGGGACCAAAAACCATCAAAAGAAACTTTTGATCAACGCCAGTAAAACTACCCATTTCGACTGGTACAACATCGAACACAGACAGATCAAAAGTGCACCACACACGGACAGAGAGAAAACACCTGCTGCAGTGGCTTTCGTGGCTCATTCATAATGGTCATCGACGACTTGGCACCGATATAGTAGCTCTCCGGCTGCTGATACGCCTTGGGATGTGTCAACGTGGGTCGCAGACGTGGTCGCTGTTTCACTTTCGGCTTGCTGCCAGGTTTCGTCACGACGCGCTCACGCGATCGAGTCATGATGTTTTTATATTGATCAACTGGTGATGGTGGTTCTTGGCGAGAAGATCCAATAGCGACAAATCGACAAATACGATTGACGATAAGAGGAACACTTCAAATTTTGAAGAGAAAAACAGATGAACCGCAACAACTATCGTAACGGATGATGGAGCTGGTGGTGGGAGACGTGGCAAAGGATTTAACGAGCTTTTCAATCAAGCACCGTAAATGGCATTTTCGGATGCAACACAGAGAGGGCTCAATCTGAATCTGCGCAGGCGACCAACAAAAAAGATTTTTTTGATTTGGTCGGCGACAGAGCGAAACCAGCGGGCACGCGCTGTGTCCACCCATGTTAGGGACCATTGCCATACAGTGCCATGCTTTGCATTTGTGGGCCCCAACTTGTACTGCGCCCAATACGTACAAATGCGCTGTCGGAGGGCTCACAATTGCCGGACATCACCAAAAGCTGCTACATGCATACATGTGGTATATGCAACAGGCAGTACGACATCTAAGCGGGCCATCTATAGCTGGCTGCATCTTACGATATACCGCGCGCGGCGTTCTAACAAAGTACGACACAAGCACAACATGTACACATGCGCAATGTTAACGCAGTCACGTACACGCGTACTCATTTATTCGGTACACAACCGCACAGCAAAATAACGCAACGGGACCTATTTGGGGACACCAGCTGATCAGTTTCGGCCAACATGACAGTACACATGCTATAGCAGAAGCATGAAATGCCGCTTTACGAACCAGTCTACGACCGTTATCGGGCTTGGTACATTGAAGTGTGAGCAGAAACTTCGCAATGCAGTGGCAGATAAAATATCAACGGTACATTACAGTTCTATCCAAGTCGCTTTCAGGTATCTAGGGCCACTATACAGGCGGTGAACGTAAGTGGGAAAAGTATGAACGATTCTTACCGAATTTGCGGCCCCTGACTGCGTTGGGCGACGCGTCATGATGCCGTCTGCCGGTACACTCTTGCTTTTCGACGAAATATTTCTGAAAAAATCATCGAAGTTCGGAAATTGCATTCGTTGCTAGCGTCATTATCTCCACTGCAGATGGAAATGAAAAATAAATGGGCCAGTAGCCGCAGAGCACCTCAAGTACACAACTACAAAATCGTCAAATGGCCCTTAGTTTGACACAGCCCGGTCGCACACAAAATGGTCCACTGAACCAAACCCACACACAGCGCATGGTTACGTGTTTCCAATGCACAAGTGCACCGGATACTATTTGGTATTCTGCACGTTTCCACTGCGCCCAAACGCAATGCTGCCATGAAAATGACATTACCGGCCGTTACAAACAAATACACAAAAACTGAAGTAAGCCTTGGCGTTAAGAGCAAGCCGGCGTACTGAAACGCTTTGCTGAAGCGAGCATGAATGTGGGGTATCAAGTTTGCAAATCGACTTTTTATTCACCATTCAGCAAGCATTCACAAACATTCAGCACACACAAATTCAAAATAAACATGGAAAAAGAGCACATACGCATGATTATGAATATAAAACAACAAGAACAACAAACGTAAAATAGAACGCAGTACATCATAATATTGGTCAGACAATCACTGGTCTAGCGGCAGCACAAATTCAAAAAATACAGGAAAAACATCATTCAAAACGCCATCATGGGAATTATGATCACAAAACTGAAAACTGAGTTGATTATGAAGGGTCAACGATAAGAAAATATAATTACTCGTTCTAAATTTGTGACAAGTCAGCTAAAATGCCACTAAAATACCAGAATTGACAAGAGAGCAGATACACCAGACCTAGATGTATGTAAATGACAACACAGTTCATCTCTGTTTATAGTGACGCGCAGTTTCGTTTGCAAATAGGCTCTTGCAGCCACATCTAACGACGATTATTCATTAAAATGTCCGAAACTGCCGCGCCTCGCCGACAATGTCACCATAAAGAAGATTGACTGTGTGAAGCAAGTTCACCGAAACAATTGGCTAATCACTAATCAGATTCTAACAAATCAGCGAGCTCCGCCGCTCCAGCCACCAGCTGATCCAATCCATAGGTGTGCTCAACAGCCGCTTTCAACATGTGACTATCCATCAATACTTGCTCCTCGCGGCTGCTCACGTGTTTGGCGATGGTGCTGAGATGACGGCACAGTTCGGCGCGGCACAATCTGAGCGTGACAACATGAATTGACAAAATGTTTCGGTGTTTTCTTTGGAATGTCTGCTGCAACACTCACTGCTGTTACATTCTTATTCGCACTGACGATGACCTGGTGCACCGCCTGGTGATTTTACGCCACGGATTGCTAAGAAAAGGTCAATTTTGGAGTGTTTCATACAACTTTTCCCTGTTGTCAGAACAGTATACTTTGTATCATATCACACGTCGGTCAGAGCCACTAAGTATCCTGTGAGTCACTAGTTAGACTTATGTTCGTCGAATCCGCAAGCTAGTGGAAGCCACTGGCCCATTTCCGATAAACTGAAGTTCTAATTGTCATCATAGGACAAAATACCGTTTCGTACATGCCAACACAACCAGACTGCATGTTCCAATGATCACACAACCAGATGACAGGTGACAACAAACGCGGGCTCATTCAGATTCTACTGGCTCATTACTGGTTCATTTGCCAAAATCTACTGGCTCATTTCAAATTCTTACTGGTTCTTGAGCCAGTAAAAATGGCAAAAAACCCTGATTATCGGTGAGTATCGTAAGATGCTTGCATTTGGACCTGTTGGCTGATGCTTCACGCGCGGATAACCTCCAATGCTATATGCTCGAAAAGTCAGGAATTTTGTTTGACTGGAGATGAAGTACTGTTTAGGGTTAGAGAGATGTCGGGTACCAAAAAAGTGTAGGTGTCGGATGTCGGGTGCCTCCCAAAAAACTCGACACCCGACACTTGCGGTTCAAAACATCAGTTTTGCTGAGAGAAGAATTTTGAGAGAAAGTTTCCTTCGAACCAAATGTTTCCGAAGACGTAAAAGTGACATTTTTGGTGTTTCTTTCGTGTGAAAAAACTTGAATTCAGTAACTTGAGCCAAAAATTGCACTAATGATGCAAATGAGCAAAAATTTGCCTGTTTTTGGTCCAAAACTAGGTGTCGGGTGTCGGTTTTTTTCCAAAAACTAGACGTCGGGTGTCGGGTTTTTTTGGAACTGTCGGGTGTCGGGTGTCGGCTTTTTTCTCAGATGTCGGGTGTCGGGTACTTCCAGATGTCGGGTGTCGGGTACCCCGATCTCTAACCCTAGTACTGTTAAAAGAAAAGTGTTACGAAATACGGAACAAACAGGGATAAAATTGTAATCAATCAGGAAAAATTCTATTGCGGTTAATTGTTTAGTCAATCAACTACCAACCAAGTGGAGCGAGGCACGAAATGTAGCTAGGCGCTTTCATCGCTTTTAAAGCGGTCCTGCATTGTCGATCCGAATACACTAAAGTTCTAAATCCGCAACAAAAAAAAGAAAGGCCACGACGATAATCAGACTCGGTGATCTGCGCCGGACTCGGTTTAGTTTAGTTTATAGCGTCGACACCCACTCAATAATACATAAATAAGAAGATTAAGTGAAAGAAGCATAATTACAAGACCGGGTGTGGAGTTTACGAACATGATCGGTCGTGTGTAAAGTGGTTAACGCGATTCATTTCGCAGGAGTGGTTGACGCTAATTAACAATCCGACAAAAACGTGACGTACGTCATTTCCCCATTTACCAATAGATGGATCAGCTATTTTGAGCGAAGAGACGCAGGTCAGTCGCTCACACCTGGCTGTTGCAATTATTATTCAGTTTCATTTTTGTTTGCTTTTCGGCGTGTTCTCACTACGCAGGACCAACTCCACATCAACCAGCAGAACGGGTCATTCCCGCGCGAAACATCAGCTCACAGCAGTCATGATTTCCGCAAATGTGAAAACTTTTGGTGCGAACAGAACAACTACCTTCGAAACAAACAATGCTCCATCCAACCTTTGCAAGGGTGTGGCGCACTGCATTACGTTTATGGAGTTCATCAATGCCAGCAGATCATTGTTCAGTTCTTGAAGACGCTCGCGTGCATCTGCACTCGACCCTGAAGACAATAAATCTATTAATGAAATTAGTCTCTTTTTATGGCGGCCTTAAATATAACGAGATCAGTTACTTCTCGTTGTTGTGAGAAACAATCACAACGGGCATGGTAATCCTCCCTTAGGGCGAACTTAAAGGGGGCCTTTCGCATTTCAAACCCCCTTCAAACCTCGCATGTATTTAGACAGTGGTCAAGGCGTCATAAAAGTCAAACACACCGGAGGTCTAACGTTCAGCATGCGTCCAGGAGATGCGCTTCAAGAGGAACATCCGGGATTAAAATCAAATGTGGACCAGCCCAATTTCTACCTGCGCTTTCAGGCAACTCGCCTGATGACAAGGGTGGTCAAGGCGCAGAATGTTTCGCACGATATTTGCCCCTGCCTCACTATAGAATTTCGCTTTTCTTTTTATTTCGAATTGCAGCGAATTGTTCGTGCGTGGCTGCTAAATGTTTCAAGGTCTGCTTGTCACGCTGGAACAATTCGTCGAAATTCGAAATAAAAAGAAAAGCGAAATTCCATAGTTAGCGGTGTTGCACGTTTCATGCGAAACATTCATTCGCCTTGACACCTTGTTGATCAAGCAGTTCGCCTGAATGCGCAGGTATAAATTGGGCTGGTCCGCCGCACACTTTGTTCCCGGATGTTCCTCTTGAAGTGCATCTCCCGGTCGCATGCTGCAGATTGGATTCTTGGTGCGTGAGAGTTTAATAACGCTCTGAACAATGTTCAAATGCGTGCAAAGTTTGAAGGCGGTTTGAAATGCGAAAGGCCCCCTTTAAGTTAAATCCGGAATCCGGAAATAATTTGCGTGCAAAAATGCAAAACATTTCTAGGTTCCGGAAATATTTCCGGAAAACGCAAGAATTTACATGCAAATATAATGCGTTTTCCGGAAATAATTCCGGATTCCGGTTTCCGGACTCAACCTAAGCCCGCTCTAACTGACTCGTGTTGCGGAAAGTTTCACAATATAGCGAGTCCCAAAAAGACGGCACGATGCTCATCAACAAAGTTTTGGAATCAGGACAAAAACTTGCGAAACTACAAACCTATCGCGTCGACAGCGGTAATGTTGTCCAGCAAATCATAATATCGACAATACAATTGTCCGCCGGCGGTCCATTTGACGATAAAACTTGAAACATCAGCCAGTTTGGATAGAATCTCACGAAGCCGCGCGTTGTCTTCTGCAGAAATGAGATCGAATACGTTCGTTTGGACAATTAGAGGCGATTAGTACCAATCTTGTACGTCAACATCACTTTAGAGGATTTTGCTGATTGGGTTTTGAAATTTCACGGAAAATCCGTTGCTGTATTAATTCATGAAGACCAGTGTTGTGGCTGGGGGGATGGGGGGGATTCCCCCCTAAGGAGTAGGTACCTTGCAACCACCCCTTGGGGGGATGGGGGGAAGGGTAGGTACCTTGCAACCACCCCGGAGGGTACCTTGCAACCATAAATTTATGGTTTTTATAGGCAACAATGGGTGTTTTTCGACCTCAAAACCCCAAAAATCGCGCGCTCGGCGCGCAAACCTCCATATAATAGCTATTTTGGGCAAATTTTCGGCCAAAATGCAAAAAAGTACGATTTTTTTCGGCCAATTTTGCAGAAAAAAGCATGCAAAAAACACCCTTTTTTCGGACCCCAGGGGTACCTTGCAACCTTCTGGAGGCTGGGTAGGGGGGTACCTTGCAACCATCTGGATCCATCCCCCCCCAAGGGTACCTTGCAACCATCTGCCTGCCACTACACTGCTGAAGACTGCCATTCTCGATACGATGGGAAGTCATTCAAACGGAAACATCAGCGAACAGCGCGATTGCGTTGGAGATTAGAAGTAATCAAAATGAAGCACAAAGCCACGCGTACGAGATGGCCGAGTGATGCACGTTTGGATTGAAAACGACAAGCCAAACCCACAAGTACGTGCCATTTCCGATGGTATTTTGATGTTGACTGCGGTCAACACATTCGATTAACACAAACGGCAAACAATATTACCCACGCTCATACAAAGTCGCTCAACTTTGTGTCAACAAAATGCGTCAGCGAAACGCGTCAACCACTCCACAATGTGTCTGACACAATCCACAATACGCGTGTATTCTGGCTTTCGTCATTTTCAGTCCACTTATTATTTGTTTATTCACAGTCTTGTTTGTACGCCTATCTCCGGTGGCCGTCGAAAATTTTCGGTTTTTTTCGGGATTTTTTTTCGGGATTTTTTTTTCGGGATTTTCGACCCCACCCCTATCTCCGTCGTCACCGTCAGTCATACGGTTCACTTATGTTTCACGTTTGGACTTTTACAGTACATCCGAATGGAGGTCATTCAATCAACATGTTCGTCTCAAATCTTCGAAAACCAAACATTTTGCCAACTTGTCGAACGACGACGATAAGCAAAAAAACCAGGATTACTGACAATAGATGTCACACAACAAATACTAGTGGAAACCATTCCAGTGGTCCGACTAACGATTGACAATCAATGTCGGCGCGATAACATCCATCAACAGCGAGTGTGCCCTGTCCCATTGTGCGGCGTTGAATGCATGCTCGAACGCGCACATCGGCTCGCGGTTGTGTTCGGCGCAGATGCGCTGCAAAGAAGCAAAATTGACATAAATGTGGAATGGAGGCGAATAAATCGATAAGTAAGTGATTTGTGGCAAATTTGGCCATCCGACCGGTCACGTGACTGAATGATATGCACTGTTTTTCACTCTGTTCCATTCCTAAGTACTGATTTTTTCCTTGGGTACCGAATTCGTTATAGTGATACGGTTTCTCGTGCCCCGTTGACTACATACTGCATATTTTTACATAGTGACTGTAATCGATATTTCTAGAACAGTGGATCACATAAGATGCGAAGACAACCAATCGAATTGAGCCAACTATTATTAACGGTTGACAGTAGCTGGCACCAGACCCATCACCAAGTCTGATGGAATCCATTCGTTATTTCGGCACGCCAAGCACCGCAAGTGATTTTATTTGCTGCTAAATATCAGGGAGCAATCGTCACACTCACACCAACCTTGGCGTCATGTAGCCACCAAGCGGGCACATGCAATCGCTCCACAATGAACTGCCAATGTTCGCTGCCGACTTTGATATCGCTCCGACTCGTGATCAAATGACGACCGATCAAATCACGACAGGACGTGTGACGACTGAAACGAAGATAAAGCTTTGAGAAAAAACCACAAAGAAAAGGAATTTGTGCACAAGAATTACACTATGTGTATATTGTTCAGCCTTTTTGTGGGAACACATCACACACGACAGGGTCGCACATACGCGCACACTAAAACACCAGCTCGACTTCGGAAATGGTGCAGTTGCAACACGAAGAGAGAAAATCATGGTCCATTTTGTATTCCACATTGAGTAATATTCCCAAATCACCAGTGACGTTTGAACGTTCCACTAATATACCATCTACGAAATCGAATGAGCTTGAGCATGAGACTGGGAATTCTTCTACTCTCTCTGTTTTTCTCTTCTTTGTGAGCCCAAACAGGAATCCGTTAATGCTTGCAGAACCTCCTACCTGGTCTTGTAACTGTGCTTCTATCACTAATTTTCTGCATGGTTTCATGCGTCATTGAGAGCAACAAAACAAACAAAAATGAGACTGGGAATTTGCTTTTGAAAAAGATATCAAATAACGCACACGTGATCGTCTTCAATATGCAGCAGCACAAACAGCGCGTATCGCAACAACGCCAGATCCCCGCGTGCGCTCGCGCTCACTTGTGACGCGTACGATAGATGCAGTTGATCGGATACGGTGGTGGGCAGGTGGTGGTAGCCGATGGCGTGCAGGGTACACCATAGATGCCAGCTGCAAGACGGGAACTGATTGGCGTCCGGCCACGAAGACGAAAGCGACAATTCGTGGAGAGGTTGAATTTGAAAGAGTGTATATCGTTGTGGCAGAGCACGGACGCAAAACCTCGTTTCGCTTGGAACTTGAAAGTCTACGTGCATGATGTGCTCTGATGCCAGAATGACAGTGCTTGTTGAAAACGGTTACTATGTCTGTTGACAATATGGACTGATGCCAATATGCCCTCCCAGCCCGGCGTTGCCGTTTGACGTAGACGAGGATTAATGCATAATTTTCAGTTTCTGTTAACATGTCCTGTGATATGTACTGAAATCAAATCAATCATCGCCAGAGCGTTGTAAAACTTTTGAACAGCCACTGAAAATTTTCAGTTTAGCAGCTTCTTGTTAGTAGTCGAATTTGAAAAAAACCACAAACCCTACTAAAACGCTTGGCCACCGAATATGCAGCAGCGCAACTTCATCAAATCGCCTCCAATTTCACCTGAGATGTACATCGAGCGCGTTGTTTGTGTACGCGAGTGCATTGAGCACTTGTGCCAGTGAGGTGGTCCTGTCCGCATACAGACGCAACATCATGTACCGCATATCATTGTGCCGCTTGGCGTCCGTCGAGCTCGATGATGTTTCACTCTGTCCATTTATAAGAGGTCGGGCACAAGATCCGTTGGCATCGAAGGATGCGAGCACGTCACTCAGATCCGATGCCGAATGACAGCCGAGCCTGTGCGATTGACAACTGTATAGTCCAGCCACGTGCTAATGAGACGACTCTTTTTAAAGCTTGCTTGGCCAGATTAAAAAATGCGCCGATTGCACGGGTTTTCGCAAACAAAAGAACGAGATTGGGCCGAGAGACGTGATGACAAGTTCCAGCTGGCTGACCTCAATTTGTTGCGTGCTTATGCGAACAGTTACGCGTTTGTTCAACACGCAAATGTTTTGGAAGGCAAAAGGGAATTTACGCACCGAGGTGGAGAGCGTGTTGTTAAAAAAATACATGCATTTCTCTTTCTTTCATTTCCGAAATACGTGGAACCGGAATATTATTGGATCCGTTCAAGTCAACTTCAAAATAAGTCGTCTCATGAGTTCGTGGCTGGACCATACTGTTTGTTCTGCTAATTTGCACCAGTCACTAGTTTTTTGACCAACGTAAATGTTGATCGTTATATATCTGAAAACAGCTCTCACAATGGCGTTATTGGACCTATTCGCATATGTAAATTCCATTTATCGTGAATTAACGTAAAGTCACGGCATTAAACCAAGGCCAAATAATCCGCTCCCGATCACCAAATTTGATATCGGCGTTGTAAAAACAAAAACAACGTTCGATTTTACCCCCAGTTTTGTGCACATGTTTTACGCGAGCAAGGTCCGCTCGCGGTGCGTTTTGGAGGAAAAAAGTGTCAGAGGCATTCACACCGATTAGGCCTGGCACTAGGTTTAGAAGTCGGGAGAGGGATAAACAACATCTGAGAAAAAAACCGACATCCGACAATTCTAAAAAATACCTGACAAGTTTTTGAACCAAAAGCAGACAACATTTTGCTCAGTTGCATGAGTGATGCAATTTTTGGCTCAATTTACCGAAGTCAGGTTTTTCAAACGAAATAAACACCAAAATGTCACATTCTCCGCCTTTGGAAACATTTGGTCCGAAGAAAATTTTCACTCACCAAACTTATTCTCTCGGCAAAACTCATCTTTTGAACGAGAAGTGTCGGGTGTCGGCTTCCTAAACAACCGACATCCGACATCTGGAGGCACCCGACACCTGCACTTTTTTGGCACTCCGACATTCCTCTAACCCTAAATGGCATCTCACTCGTCTGTGAAACTAGGCCGAAACCAACGAACATCACTGCTGTTACAGCAGTCCGAAAAATAATCACTGAAACAAAATCAAATCCGAATAATCCAACCATGCATGCAGCGCAAACGCGTGCAGCCAGTGTAGTTTGCCAACAACGGTCGGTTCATTGATTTGTCCTCCCAACAACTGCATCAACTGTTTCGTGTACTCATCGACATACTGATCTGCACCGAGCACGCGCCTACAAAGCAAGCAAACTTACAAATACTCGGACAAGGTCAAGATTACCATTTGCCGCGATAATATGTGATCTTCGATCGCAGAAAACGACACGAGGAAGGAAAACACGAGGTCCCGAAACAAGATTTCCACAGCACTTTTGAAACAACAAAAAAGAAACGACAAAAAACCGTAAAAAAACACCAACCACCGAGCCAATTGTTCGTTCACCAAATCACGTGTCTCCGACCCAGCAGTCAAAACCGTCGCCAAATGCGGCAAATGACCATTGACTGCAATTTTGGCAGCTTCACTCAATCGACCGTATTTGACGTGCGCCAGCACACGTGCGCTAACTGGTTTCTGCAATAGACGTTTCTGTTTATTGGGCTAAATGTTTACTGCTTATTCGTCAACGGAAACCGCCTGTTCATCATTGTTTCTGCCAAACCTTTGGGCTGCATTTACAGCGGTGTTGAAACATTCATAATTTTTCCGAAAATACCACATGCAGTAAGTACTCCAACAGCCGCCAGTAACAAGTAAAGGCAAACTACACCAACATACAGGACGAGATGTGCTTAAACGGAAAGAGAAAATCCTCATGCCCTATTTTGTGTTCTACAAAGTGCAACATTTCCCAAATTCTTTGGAGCAACCCGTGGTTAAAGTAATTTTTGAATTTTTGGAGCAACCCCCCTAGTATGGGAATTATTTTTATTTTTTGGGCGCGCGAAATTTGTCCAAATTTGGGCTGGGAATGAGAAATTTTAGATTTCTCAACGACAGACCACTGAATAAAATCCAGATCCGAAGTTGGTTTGGGCCTCGCCATAACAATCCAACCGTGGCCGCAATATGCTTGCGTATTTTCCGCAAAATATATTTTAAAAACCTTTTTTTCAAACATTTTTCCAGCATTTAAGGATATCCATGGTCCAAAAAACGCCTATTTTTAGAGAAAATTTTGTCGGGCAATGGTCTGAAACAGACTAAAAATGCACTTGGGGCTTGGAAAATTTCTCGAAAATTTTTGGAAAGAATAGTTTTTTCCAAGTTCTCACTTGGAAAAATTTCCGAAAAAGTAAAAACGTATTTTTCCAGGCCTCAGCAAACAATGGTTTTTTTCGGTTTTCTTCGAAAAAAACGTTTTTTCGGCATGCAAGTACAGACCGCAGCACCTGATCAAGCCAACAATTAGCAGATTGGAAGGTGGCCGTCAAAAATCCCGAAAAAAAATCCCGAAACGAAAAATCCCGAAAAGCAAAAATCCCAAAAAAATCCGCTCCCTTGACTCAGTTGCGTTCAAGGTTTATATGTACGTATGACCCAATCAAAGTTCGTCCACAACAACTCACGAGCGGGGACAGCGCTTTCAGTTCATTCGTCATTTGCGTCTCGAACAACCTGCTCACCAGCGAACCGACTTTTTCTTTGCGACGCTGCTGCTCCTGGTGCTCGTTAACTGCAAGCATAATAATATGATCTGTGGCAACTGCCATGTGACCAACGCGATATCATGTACCTAACCAGATTGTAATAAAAATAAAAAAAATTGTTTTTTTTAATCATGACTGCGTGTATAAGTGCACTAACAAACAGTTCCAGTCTGGCCTTCTTTGCGCCGGTAACCCTGACCATCTTCACGGTATAGGGTACCTTGTCAACGTTGTATACGAAACTACATGGGGTATGCTTATACTTGCGTATTTTTCCGCAAAATATATCTTTGGAAAAAAACCGTTTTTTCCGGAAGAAAACGGTTTTTTTCAAATATTTTTCGAGTACTTAAGGATACCCATGGTCCAAAAACGCCTATTTTGGAGAAAATTTCGTCGGGAAATAGCCTGAAGCAGGCTAAAAATGCACTTGCAGATTAAAAAGTGCTCATTTTGAACTGTTCAGTACCGATTTACATGGGTTTTGACAACATCCTCTCGCAACCTTGGAAAATATCTCGGTAACTTTTAGAAAAAAACCGTTTTTTTCCAAAAGTTCCCACTTGAAAAAATTTCCGGAAAAATAAAAACGTATTTTTCCGGGCCTCGGAAAAAAACGGTTTTTTTTCGGTTTTTTTTCGAAAAAAAAAACGTTTTTGTGGACCGCAAGTATAGGTATGCTAGCCACTATAAGGCACACAGACTTATATCCCAACGCGTACCTGAACGTTCTGCAAACCCGAGGTCACCCCACAACGCGACGGCCAGATCCCAGCATGACGTCTCGAAATCGCTTAGTTCTGAAAACCCAGTTCATACCATTTTGCCGGATCGATGGCACAAACCAACAATTTTGTATTATTTGACAGTGTTGTTTTTTTATTGATGAATGGCAAAATCAAACAAACGGTCATTGATTATCATCAAGCGAAGGTCATTCATCGGTGAAACATCAATACTTTTTTTATCCTGTGCCAAATTTGGAAACAGGCTACTGGTCGCAATGCGACGAGAATGACAGGCCGACAACAAATAGGAAATTAGCAACATGGTCTGCAAATCAACAAAGCAGTAACACAGAACGTTTGCAAGTGCGTACAGCATAAACTCCGTATAGTGAACTGATCGGGATACACATTTTTGTGCGGCATATCGGGGCATGCGCGGCAGCGCATGCCCCGATATGGTTTACAAAATTCACCACATGGAATTTAGCTCATGGTTCATGGCCATGTGCTTAGCACGAAGTAGCGATTGTGTTACGGTAGCGCATGCCCCGATATGGTTTACAAAATTCACCACATGGAATTTAGCTCATGGTTCATGGCCATGTGCTTAGCACGAAGTAGCGATTGTGTTGAACGTGAATGAGTCCATTTCAGAAGCCATGCGTATGAACACCAAGATTTCACGTCCTGAACTGATAAAACGTGCCATAAAACGTGCCAAGTCGTGCCATTTTTTCACTTCATCTAATATGTGCCATGTTCGTCTCATTTACCTTGGCTATCTGATTCAGCTTGCTACTGGAATTTCTGGAACCTCAAAATTTGTTCATTATAGAGGGGGCGCTTCGGTAGTTAATGAATCACTCGCACGACCAAGTCCTTCACCAGAATAGAGAAATATTCACTACATATAGTTGTAACACGTGAAAATTAGGGACATGCCAAGTCGTTCACTATATAGAGAGACTCACTATATGGAGGTTCACAGTAGAGAGGGACGACTAGACTGTACTTGTAAGTTGCTGAAGAAATTAGTTCAGCAAGCAAATTAATCGACATTTGATGATAATGAGTGACGTTCTTGATTGCTTGCCGTGTTACAAGCAGGTGTTTCACGTGTTTTCGGCTACCTTTTAAAACTTTTTCGTTTACCCGACAATAGGCACGCAAAGTCACTTAAAAAAACCAACAGACACAAGCACATACCAAATTCACGCGCCAATTTCTGATAATCGTGCAGCGCAGCGATGCCGGGCATCGGCACAAGTTTCGGGCATCCGGTCACGTGATCCACGCGTTGTACGTCGGAATGACGCAATTGACAGGACACCATGGCGTGCAGCAAGGACTGAAATAAAGGTGGTATGGCGTACGGTGACTTTGAGTGCGATTCAACGAACAATCGGTTACAGTCCGCCACGTATGTAGTGGCGTCGGCATGGTAGGGTGCAGGGTTCCTTTTTCAAAATGGGCCAGTCGCCAGTGGTGGTCCATTGGTGGCTCATTTGTATACAGTATACAGTCACTGGAGCTGGAATACAGCGTGTGCCCTCTTCAAAGCGCTGTTACCTCCTTCTACGCGGTTTTTGTCATTCATATTTTGTCCTCAATTTTGTTAATCACCTCCCTACACCTGAGTACTCTTCATAGCGACCTAAAATCATGCACATTGGTCACTATAATGTAGACCGCAGTAAATTGAGAAAAATACTCAAGTAGCTCATTGAGAATGGAAAAACTCATCACTCTACAGTGATCATTATGCATTGGGTGTGCTTGTGGCAGTGATCATTACACAGAACGGTCAAAATGCAATTGAAATTAACCCGCATATTCGTTTCCAACAGGGTTTTTCAAAACTAGCATAGCAAGGCGCAACTGGCACCTTGATGTTTGAGACTTTTTAACGTACAAGTGGCAAACCGACTGTTTTACAGGCGAAAAGGCAAAAATTCAAGATGCAATGCGACCCAATCGTTCAATTTTCGGCTGCAGCAAATTGGATCAAAAAGATGGCTGAAAGATTATGATTCCCAGTCGCCTCAACGCACCGGATTAGCGGCCGATTCAGCCGTCATCGGATGGTTGACAATCGCCAGCGTGTCGAAACGATCACCGGATAATTGGGATCGTGCGGCAAAACTGGTATCGAGCGGTTGATGCACCGGAATCTGGGAATTTAAAAACTATCGTATTGTTGCGGGGTGAAAGACTTAGTCTTTAGCGAAGCACGCAGCACCGTATGATTATCGCACCGATTTCTGCAGCAAAGCTCATTCTCGAGTGAAACGTCAGCGGAACTATGAAAATTCAAACATTCCCGACAGTCTTCCACCATTCACTTTCGACGAGAAACATGCAATATAAGAACTAATCTAAAGCATTTTTACTAACACCAGCACGGTTACCGTTGTTGTTGGTCTCAATCAGCCACAAAAGAGCGCACATTAACCGAAAATAACGGAAGCGCAATTACACTTACGTTACACATTACCTGGTTGACCAGTTACAGAAACAAAAAATTTGAAATAAGCCGTAAGTGCCCAACCGTAGTAATAAGCGCGTTGTTCGCCGTAAACCCGACCCGACAGGCGCGTCCTCTGAACAGGCCGGCATCGACCAGTATGTGCTCTCTGTTGGTCATCAACGATTTGCGTGCGGGTACGGACACCAGTTTGTATTTCGGTGGTCGCAATTCGGGCATTTTTGTTGTTGTTTTCCGCAGTTTCTCTTGTTCGCTTTCTTTGGCGTGGCCTGAGATGAACAAATTACAACCGATGAGAAAATACAGCCTTGCCCTGCACACTCGTTGTCGTTACACGACTCGCGTTCCACGTACCACAAAGAATATTCATGTTGGTCAAACTTAGTGGCGTATAAGATTCTCAAAATACATTATGTTCAGTAAAAAATGTTACGCAAACATGACAAGACTCAACCGGGTATATCAAAAAATTTGATTCGAACATCAGCTTACTGGCATATAAGATTCTCAAAATACATTATGTTCAGTAAAAAATGTTACGCAAACATGACAAGACTCAACCGGGTATATCAAAAAATTTGATTCGAACATCAGCTTACTGGCATATAAGATTCTCAAAATACATTATGTTCAGTAAAAAATGTTTCGCAAACATGACAAGACTCAACCTGGAAAATAAAAAAATTTTATTCGAAGCAAGCGCCCCGGGTAAACGTTCTGTCACCAAAAAAATAACTGGCATTTATCTCCGCAATAAAAAAACGTCACCACAAAAACGCAAACGCACCGCTGCTGCCGGCCAACAGCCGAACACTTTCATCGAACACCTCCCTGATCGATTGGTCACGATTATCGATTGTCGGTTTATCCCCCTTGATTCGTGTGATCACCATATCATCGCCATCAACGGTGTTGTTGTTGTTGTACGTTTCTTGCAACGATTGACGCAGCAAGCTGGCCGTGTGGCGCACTGCTGACGTCACGCGGTCGGATGTGATCATTTGATCTGTAGTTATATTGGGCGATATTTTCGAAACGGTGTAAAGGTCAGTTGGGTGTAAAGGTCGGTGGAAAGCTCGGTCGACAGCTCAGTGTGATAGACCTCGGTGTAAACTTGAAACATTCCACGTTAATAACAGGCAAAATGTTTCACGTTTACACCGAGCTACGCTGACCGAGCTTTCGACCGAACTTTACACCGACCTTTACGCCCAACTGACCTTTACACCGTTTCGAAAATTCCACCCATCCTTGGCGTTGGTTTTGAATGATCAAGGTCTATGTGAATTTCACTGAGTTACACACCAAGAAAGCGATGCAAGAATTGCGAGAAAATACACAAAATTAATTTCGTCAAGCCACACATCGCTCTTGCCGCGTCTCGTGTGTTTTTTTAGGCGGGAGCATTTCTAAATAACTTTAAGTCCCGCCAACTTCAATTTTCGATGGCATTATTTCCTTTTCCTTTTTAAATGATATCCAAAATAAACACAAATTGATCAAGTCAACACTCCAACGGAGGCACAGGTCATCATCGCCGAACGAAGCATCAAGCAAAAATTCGAACCACGGTGAACAAAATTCCAGAATAATTGACACTCCCAAAGCACCCACCAACCTGGCTCAGGCAACAAGTCATCCTCAATTGTGGTGGTCAAATCGTCACGGGGACATCGGTCACCAACATGGTCGACACCACCCAAGCCAACGCCGACCACTTTCGCTTTGATCGGCTGCAGTGTAAAAGAAACAATTGGTGTTTAGTCATTTCTTTGATAAGCGCCAGTCAGGAACTAAATCTCACTGATATGAAATCTCACTTAACTAAAAATTTTTTTTATTTCAGCCAAACTCTGCCCGCCCAACACGATAAAAAAAGAGCGCTCAAATACAAAATAGGTGTATTTTTGTTACATAATGTGTTCTAAGTGCGTATAAAGCACAGGTGATACGAAAACCATGCTATCCAATGGTCCATAAGTACCAACCATAGTCAGGTACACACCCGTACCCTTCCCCAGGTGGTGCGGGTGTGATGGTATGGCTTTCTGATATTCGGGATGGGAAATTTTGGGTGGAATTGTTGCGTCTAGGTACACGACCAATGCAAATAAGCTGCACATAGTGTGAAATTTGAGTGAATATTACATCGAATCACTCCTTTCGAGTCCGGGCATGGATAAAAAAATGTCCACCCAGTCACATATACGTGTGTGGTCATATGAGAGGCCCTGTGAGAGTGTGCACTATGTCTAGATGCCACAACACACAACGATTACGGCACCCAATACACCCATGGTAGGGTCAGGTGATGTCAACAGTTGCAATTTTTATGCAAAAATAGCAGTTTCAGAGCAAAAAAATATGGAAATTTTTCGAATTCTGAAACAATAAAAAAAATTTCTTTGGAGCGATCTTTTTTAAAAAAATTTTTGTTTATAAATTTTTTTTAAAAAACCACTGGCCACCGCCCACCCACCATTTGTGTCGGCTGTTGTCTCGGTGGTGACCGTTGCATCGCACTGCGCTGCACCTGCGCGTGCACAACACTGTCATTCGTCAACGTATTGGTGGCACATGTGAAGTCCATTTCGTTCATTCCGTCATCTTCTTCTGCATTATCGTCGGTCAGACCGTATTTGGTGAAATGAGGCACCTGTGAAATGCAGACATAAGACTTTTTTCAAGATTCACTGGGTGCAACTTGCACCAAGTGTGTCAAATTTTAGGTGCAACTTGCGCCTCGAATTTTGTTTTATGAACAAAATGTGAAAAATCTAGCTGCAAGTTGCACCTAACCTTCTATTTTTTAGGTGCAATTCTGAAATTTTCGGTGCAAATTGCAACAAAAAGCGTCTAGAAAACCTATAAATGTAGACCGTCAATTTTGGCACTGTATCTGGCAATATATAAACATCATGCTGTTGCAAAAGTAGCACTCTGTTAGACAATCATGGTGATTTTTGGACATTTGAAGTTGAGCAAGGATGTCCGACGCAACCGACGAAAAAATGTTCCATGTTCCACATTTAGAAATAGAACGTTTCTGGAAGGGTCCTTCTCCAGTGTTTAGAAAAAAACACAAAATAAAGGTAAACTACACCAACACGAGCCCGATTTCGAAGGTGGCGTGCATTCAAAACGAATAGAAAGAGAAAATCATCACGCCCCATTTCATATTCGTCAACGTGTAACATTTCCCAAATCAGCAGCCACGTCTGCTGTGAAATCGAGCTCATGTTGGTGTGGTTTGCCTATACTTCACAATCTACGAAACAACAGGAGAAAAGATAGAATACAGTCATATAGTGAACCTCCACATGGTCATATGGTGAACCAATGAATCGTCTGTCCCCGAATTTCCTCGCGTTATACACTTTTTCGTTTTGAACAGGATCTTGACTACTGAAAGCGCGCTCTACATAGTGAAGATGGGCCAAGTGCAATAATCGCAAACTAACGCGATTCAAGCATTTGGAAGTGCAAACTTTCTGGCCCACTGAAACTACTACTACTACTACATAGTGAGCAAATTTCGCTTGATAGACAAAATTGACCAAATGTGAACCAAAAAATTGACTGCCGCAGTTGCTCGATACAAGTTTCTGGGTCATGAATAATGTCAAACTAGTCCTAAACTAGCATGAGGTCACCACAGTGGCCTATTTTGTTCGTCATAATTTCACAAATACCTGTACCGCACCACCAGCGCCTTTTATATTGGCCAGTTTGCCGTTCGACCCCTTATCTAGTGCTCTACCTAGTGAGAATATTCCATATAATGGGTGATATTTTCGAAACGGTGTAAAGGTGAGTTGGGAGTAAAGGTCGGTGTAAGCTCAATCGAAAGCTCGGTCGGTGTCAGCTCGGTGTAAACATGAAACATTGCCTGCTGTTAACGTCGAATGTTTCATGTTTACACCGAGCTGACAACGACCGAGCTTTCGACCGAGCTTCCACCGACCTTTACACCCAACTGAGCTTTACACCGTTTCGAAAATGCCACCCAATGATCGAAATAGTCAGGTCCCGTTCTGTTCACTATGTGGATGTGTGACTGCGTTACTTTTCAGCAGCTGATACCCATGAAGGCAAGCGAAAATGTCAGCTGCGTAATCATACTAAGGAGTGCACTAAATTCAGTCGCAAATTGCAATTACAATCACAGTCTATTCTTTTCATCATAGCACGATCTGGGGAACTTGCATTCCCCCCCCCCACTTGCATAACAGTATTCACCCACGGTGTGGATGTGCGTAATTGTACGTGTAGTGGTAATTGGGAGGTCAACAACAGCAGATTCGGAACAAATAAATCTCGGCATGTAGTAATGTCGTCAAATCTGTTCATCAAATCACAGGTATTATTTCTCGCGCTCATTTGGGGCTCATGTATTACTACTTGATTTGACGAAAAGATTTGACGACAAAACTATTAGCCTAAATGCAAAAACATTTTTATGGACGGTTTCCGGTTTCTTCAGAAAGTGGACGGATTCATAAGACCGTATCATCGTACCTGGAACACCCATGAGCCAGTCTCCGGTCTGTAGTCGACAAACGAAGCGCCCATTTCAGCCGACGCTCGCTCCAATCGCTCGCGGTATTTCATCT
Organism: Rhynchonema sp. JSB1_4; assembly: GCA_030248065.1. NCBI lineage: Eukaryota > Metazoa > Nematoda > Chromadorea > Monhysterida > Xyalidae > Rhynchonema > Rhynchonema sp. JSB1_4. The sequence continues at coordinate 112,141 of JASAMV010006842.1, forward strand.
TGGCGAGTCGATCCGGGTCCTGTAATAAAACACAACGTAGCTTGGTGATCGCCTCGAATCTGCTTTCAAATATGGAGACTTTTTTCTTTCTGAAATTGTTGGAATAATTATTCTCGACGGTCGTGGTTAAAAAACACCTTCACCTAGCTGTCAATTTTCACAGCGCGCCGGTCCAATTCAGTTCCATCAATAATCTCGACACATTCTGGCCATGAAAAATCAGAGGACAGAGATAAGTGGCCACTACAGTTTCAGTTTTTTTCGATTTCTCAAAAAGTGTCTGCCTATTTGGAAAAACATATGGTCAGCAAATAATGAAACAGCACAATTATAATGCCAACCTTGATCGCCATCAACGTGCTCTTATCGTTTGGCCACACACGTTCGAGTGTGATCTCCGACTTTCGATTCAGTCCGCTGCCCGCTTGCGGTTTCTTCGACTCGTCTGGGTACACAGTCACTTCCTTGTGTCGAAATACAACCAATTCATCAATATCCATGTTCGTTACGTTGATTTCACCTGAAAATGATTCTTACACTTCAGATCGGAAGGTGGCAAAACAGACTAAAATAGCGGAAGTGGAAACAAACGATTTCATGCAGAGCATTGTGAGGATTCGGGTAGCAAGTAGGACCCCGGGGGGTCGACATTCCACAACATTTTTTCAGAAAGAATTTGTTTCCACTGTGAAACAAGAATTCCAAATTCAACCAATAACGACGCCAATAACTAACCCGGCCAGAACACATATCCATAGCCCGATCGTCCCACAGTCAGTCCATCTGTCACCACACAGTCCCCATTCGCGT